>PVKM010015928.1:0-27400 GCA_004027735.1 Carollia perspicillata | reverse complement strand
AGCAAGCAATGTTCTTGGGAGTTCTAATTTGATTCCTCCTCATAAGGTCCAGTGTTTCCCATGGTTTCCCTTTGTCTATGCTGCTTCATCTTCCTGGCCTTCATGGCCCTTCCTGGTCAGCTGAAGGCCATTGGCCTACTTCTCAAGGCGTAACTCAAGCCTCACTTCTTCTTTAAAGGAAATCTTGATCCTTAACCCCCAGGAAGATAGATACCTCCTGTAGTTCTGGTTTGGTTTTCTGACAGAGCACTAATAGTACTCATTTCTTCTGTTTCATTAATGTTTTACTTGCTTATATGAAAGTTTTTACTTGTTTACAGTTTGCTTTCACTTACTATACTCGACCTCATGCAGCCAGGGTCCCCGTCAGACTTATGTTTGCATTCACAATGCCCACCACATGTACCTATATAGAGAGAGCCTAGGTCTCTAAGATGCATTCAATAGGTATATGTTAAATTGAGAGGTTTATTGTTATTTGTTATTGGGAGGGTATGAATTCTACTGAGCCAAGATTTAAGCTTGTAAGCAGGAATCTTGCCTTAAACCATTTGAAAATCCTCAGACATAGAATTATTTTTTTCACACAGTAGGTGCTTAATATTGTGTGGCACCGATGATGTTGATTTTCTGTAAGATCCTGAAAATGTGACGTGATCACTTTCCCACAAGGCATACCTAAATTCAGAGGGAGTGTCAACAATCTTGTGAAGTTTCTAGTGTAAGGTAAGCAACTTAGCACAGTACCAGCACATCGTAGAATGGCTGCCTAATTCATATATAGTGAGTAATTAAACAACACGGG
The DNA here is from genome assembly GCA_004027735.1 of Carollia perspicillata. Taxonomy (NCBI): domain Eukaryota; kingdom Metazoa; phylum Chordata; class Mammalia; order Chiroptera; family Phyllostomidae; genus Carollia; species Carollia perspicillata. Next base: position 26,595 of record PVKM010015928.1, on the reverse strand, counting down.
ACAACCCCACGCAAGAAAGGATGGAGTATCGCCTCTGGGTTGGAATTTCATTGGCTTTTGTTTTGGGTTTCTCCAATGTCACTGCTAAGTTAACTGATGACAGTTTCTGTCAATACTCTAACACAGAGACACTTAGCTAAAAAATAAACACCTAGATATTTTAGTAGATTAAATATTGCCATAAATTCCTTGCAGTTTCTCTCATGGAGAGACAGAATTTGTTTTCATTAACCATGCATCCGGGGCTGACATTATTTGTGGCACACTGACAAATAGAATGAGAGAAAAAATGACATTGTGCCAGTTCCAGAACCAAGGTCCCCATAGCTTCCATTTGTCTTTTTTGGAATGCTGCCCAGGGACCACTATGTGGAGAACCTGGGCGAGAAAGGCGACACGGAAAGAGAGGCCCAGTCACCCAGCAATCCCAACCGAGCCCATCCCAACTGACCCGACCGCTGAAGGCAACCACATGCATAAGCCCAGGCATCGCCAGCAGAGGAACAGCTTAGTCAGCCCATAGGAATCGCCTAGTCAGCCCATACAAGAGTGACCATAATAAAGCATATTGCTTTAAGCCTCTCAGTATTGGGCTGGTTTGCTGTGCAGCCAGAGATAACCAGTAGAGGCATGAAAACAAATGGTAGCTTCTGAATTCCCTTTTCCTAACAATCAAAGTGGAGGTATAAACAACCTGAATGTCTTTTCAGGGGCCCTAGAGATCCTTTCTTCAGTGAGGCTACGAAAGCATTTCCAGCTCATCATGACAAGTGACAGAAATAGAAAAGGCTCGAGCAAGCACCCGTTCACACACATTGATTTTGCAAATCTGCCATTTTTGGCAAACAGGGATAAAATATAAGAGTAATCAGACCAATGTGAGAATTTTCTTACTGTTCCAATGCTTCAAAATTAAAACAGTAAAATGTTAGACAAAAAATGTTTAAAAGCTAGCAAAAGAAGCCTGGAATTTCGTAAAAGAAATGCTGTGAAGCAAAAATCCATTAATATTCAATAACCTCCCCTCAGCTTCTCCGAATGCGAAGGAGTCAATAATGGGGTCAGTTCTTTTCTTGACCCAGAATTCTGGTTCCCTTAAAAGCAAAGCAAAGCAAAACTAAACAAAACACTAAGAAAATTTACAGCTAAACAGGTTCTTAACTGAGATTAATAAGAAGACCTCTCAGGAAATACCTATCTGCCCCATTTTCTCCTTACAGCATGTGTGCACAAATAAGGTTTGCAAATTCCTCTAGTTTCTGTATTAAGCATTTTGCTTCTCTAGTTACTTATAATTAATCATAAAATGCTTTCAGAACACACAACAAATTTTGTAGATGGACTTGAATCAATATGTTTAAACTTGATATATGTCCAGGGCCTAACAACTTATAAAACACTAGAACATTCCTGATTTCACACACCATTATGAGCCTGGGGATTATCTTCTCATGAAGGTAAGAAAAATGGATCTCGGAGAGTTAATGGTTTTTCTAAATTTAAAGGTGATTCAGCAGGTCAAAAATAACATTAGCACTCGGATCTTTGCTTTCTATTCCTCAAGAAATGGATTACATAATGATACGTTAATAGCGAATACTTACATAGTTTATATTCCAGCACTATTCTGTTGGAATATAAATTATGTATATACATATGCACACACACACATACACATATATACATACATGGTAGGGAAAAAGTAGGTTTACAGTTGTTCATATGGAAAATAATATGATATCAATAAATAATCACACAAGAATAGACTTTTGTGTACTAACAACACTATACCTGCTTTTGCCTATCCCTGTGTGTGTGTGTTAGCAAATTTAGCCATGACACGACAGTTCTGTCAGGCATATATTACCCCCATTTTACTGATAATAAAGCTGATGCAGAGAGAGGTAAATTAATGTGTCCACGATTACATGGCTGGTAATGATGGAGTTGGGATCGGAGCCCTTTTAGTCCATCTTAGATTATGTGCTCTTCACTATTGGGATATAACTCTTTTCTGTGCAAATGAGTGATATTTTATTTTTAAATTATAGTTATAATTACTGTAGAATTTTTTCTGGGATCAAAAAATTAAATGTTTGAGTAGCTCCAACAGTCCCGCATGAGTTGAACAGAGACTGACCCTGCACAGGCAATACTTATACCGACAGGGAAAAAGGGATTCGAGTAGCTGCTTTGTGAAGTGCATTATGAAAAAAAAAAGGGAATATTCATAGCATGATGCCATTAGGTTCATGGGAATCGCAACTCGACGTTCAGGGCTTCCAGAATGCCAAATGAAATGGCTAAGGATGTTTGTCAATTGTTAAGGAGTGATTTTCAAGCCGTTAAAACCATAGTTCCCCAGTTTTGAAACTGAATTGTTTTGTCTCTTTCTAAGGTTTATGTCAAGGAAGAGATGAAAAATGGACCATCGTAGGGGGCACGCACGTGCCTATTTTGGCGCTCGGCCGTCAGAACTTGTATCTGTTACTGCTTTTTATTATTCGATTTTCTATAATCTTTAAAAAGACAATTTAAAAAGAGATGATCTTAAAATATGTTTGCTTTATAATCCCTCTCCAGCACTTGATAGGCAGTGAAGTGATACACAAAATTTAGTGTGGCAGGGATTCTTAGCATTTTGAGGCCCTGGGCTATTTTGAAAGCCCGCTGAAAACCATGCACCTTCTCACCTGCCAAAGTGCACATGGACAAAATATTTTTCAGTTTCTTTCAAGGGGTCAATGGACTCTTTAAAATCTACTTACAGATCTAGAAATTAAATATCACACCCTATCCTCTATGTTTCTTAATTTAGCAAATAGAGTGAATAAGAGATCTAAATATATCTACTGTATATTCATGTCAACAATGGCAATATCACAGCTGCAGCACTAAACATATCTGGCATTTATTGCACACTTAATGTATGCCATAGTTGGTTATTGTATGATATATATGTGCTGATATTGTCCTCACTTCACATATCAGAAAACTGAGACATGGAAAGCCCAACTTTCTCCAAGAAGCACTGAAGCAAGGGTTTGAAATTGGGGAGTTTGATTCTACAAAGTCATGCTCTCTACCAAGGCAATTTGCATATTCTAGTCCTCAATAAACATTAGTTGCAATTACTACTGCTATTATCACTTTGAGATTAAAAATGGTACATGTAGAAAAATGTGTAACACATAAGCAAAAGTAATTTTTTTCCGTGATTTAATAATTGTCTCCTTTTGCTCTAGGTTCTAATAGTTAGGTAATGGACCCTGTCAACCATTACATGTCTTCACCTTCAGCTGGGGACACATAACTTTTATTGTGGTCCATTATCTGGCCATTAGAGGCCACAAGTGTGTCCCCTGACCCTCTACCCCACATTATGCTGAAGAAAAGGAGTAGAAAATGTGGAGGCAGCAGCTTTTCTATCATCACACATAAAAGGAGCCACAGAGCCTCCTATATTGAGGCCATTCATTTTCTTTCTGCTGTGAAGTCCATCATGCAAGTCCTGAGGACAAAATTTAGTCTGTGTCCCAATTCAATTTTCCAGCCTTCCCTTCTTGCTCTTTCACTTCATGAAGTCAAATCTAGTAACAGCCAAACTCTACTCAGTATATTCAGATATTCTTTTTAACAGAGGGCATTGAACTGCTCATAAGATTTAATAAATGTGTTCAGCTTAGTGTTTTATATTCTTATCACACAAACCACTGATCCCAAATTTAAAGCATTCATGTAATTTTTTGACAATCTCTTAATGGCACTTTTGTGGCATATTTTTGTCTCTAAAATGAAATTGAACTACAATCATTTCTAATTAGATATTTATGTTTTAGATTTCATAAACTTGAAATAATTGCAAGCACCATGAGATGTTATACCCAAGAAGGGGGAGCTGTTACAGAGAATCAGTTTAAAGCAATAAGGACAGGTTTTACTCAAGAACTTTGATAATAGAGGAAAAGAGACTTCAGTGTACAGTGGGACTGACTTTCAAATGCAGCAAGAATTATTGGGGATTTGTAGGCAAAGAGCCAAGTGAGGGGTTCAGCGGATGGAAAATTACTAAGAGGAGATATTGAGAGCAGAGAGGGTTCTGGCTAAAGCTACTTAACAAGATTCTTACTAAAGGCAGACCAGTGTGATCAGAAGGCAGGAGATGAGAAATCTGCATAGATCTCACTAAGCTGACTTACCAGGATTCTTGCTAAAACTGGGCTATGCAGGCTCATTCGGGACTGGGGCCGTGGTCAAGGCCAAGTCACAAAGAGGCCTCAGAGGAGCTTGACTACAGTTTGGTCTAGAAGAGAGCCTTCGTCAGAACCACAAACAGATACTATTTGTTGATAGTATCTATATAAATCTGTCAATATTTTCCTTATTCTCATCTGGAAAAGTAGAATATTCAGAGGGGCCAGGTAACTCAAAATATGTGACTCAGATGATCTCTTTCTTTCTCTGTTTCAGAATATTGGGAACCATTGCAAGAGAATCGTTGGCTTCGTCAATAGCCCTTGAGTCTGCCTTTTTTTACTGATTGTAAAATGAGTGAAATCCAAAGATACTGTCTTATTGCCCTAAGGTGAGGACATTAAGGGTTGGTCAAAAAGGTCATTAACAGGAACCTAAGCAACAAAACAAACAAGCAAGCAAAATATAACTAAAGACATTGAAACAGAAACAGGCTGACAGTAACCAGAGGGCTAGGGGAGGGAATTTCAGGGGAAAAGGGGAAGGGGTCACAGGAACAAGTATAAAGGACACATGGACAAAAACTAAGGGGGGGTGGAAATGGGAGGGAGGTGGGGAGCACCGGGGGAGTGGACTGGGATGGGAGTAAAAGACAGAAAACTGTACTTGAACAACAACTAAAATAAAAATAAAAATAAAATAAAATAAAAACTCAAAAAAAAAAATAAATGGGCTTTTTGGCCAGCCCAATACATTTCCTTCTGTTTTCTGTACAGGCCCCTCCCACTCCTTTGCCAGGGTTAGCACATACTAATTCCATTGCTTGCCTCTCAGTTTGTCCACTCATGGCCAAGTTATAAAGGAATTTAAATCTCTATTTGTATTTGATACTTGTACTTGTCTTTTTAAATCAGAAAAACAATGTTTCTTGGAGGCTAAGACCTGTATAACCAGATGCAATATATAAAGTTTCTCACTGTCAAGTATTTCAGGAATTCTTAAATAGTTGACTTTGTCTTTTCTTTTACCACTTTTCTATCTATCTACTACTCTCTTTTTTCTCCAGTCCCTCTCGTTCCCCACCACACTCTATACCTCTAACTGAAAATCATAACTGTGTGTAGAAACCAATGTGAATTTTAAAAATTCCAAACCCACATACTTTTATAACAGAGATCTTGGTGGAAAGTTGTGTTAAGGGACTTTGACAGCTCAAAGGGATCAGAGTGAAGTGGTAACGCTGATGGTCTGCTACTTGTGACATTATTCATTAGTTATAGATATTATTCATTAAAGATCATCAAAGATCCATTCCAATAAATTGTTATATGATGTTATTGAGGAATCACTGCCTATATATACTTTTTAGATCCCATAAGAGCTTGTATTTCCATTCAAGTTTATAAGGTGATGATGGTTGGGAATACATGTAAAAATGGGTACTTTCTCTGCCCCTGACCCATAAAAAAGTGGATATTCAGAGGTTAATCTTATGATAAAGATAAAATTGAGAGTCTTTCAATTAGCTTACCAGGCCCCATGGGGATGCTAATGCTGCCTCATGAAACTTCAAAATAAACCAGAGAAATAGAACCTGTCATCTGATTACGGCTGGAAGTTCTTAGGAGGATGAAGGTAAATAACTCACGTGACCTAAAGAAATGGAGTGTTTCTTTACCATCCAGAGAATTATACAGTAGAAGTAAGCTTAATAAGTAGCCTGCTGTTTTGAGAATGCTACAGCTCTTGATCTGCCCTTGGACAACAGCTTCTTTCCCAGGAAGTCTACGAGGTCTAAATTAAGAAGACCTTGAACACCTGTAGACAGGCTTGACTCTGTTGGCAGTGCGTTGTCAGTGATAGGTGTTAGGCCAGGCACTGCCGTGACTAGACCTTTGTTTTAGGAAAATTGGTCTGAGAAAAGTATATAAAATGAGTTGGGAGAAAGACAGACAGCAGGCTGATCAGAAAGACTCTCCAGTCTTGCCAGAGACAGAGCAGAGATCGGACCGAGAGCAGTGGCAGAGTGTGTGGGGAAGAGGTGGTGGCGGTTGTGAGCAACATGATAAAGGTAGAGTAGACCATGTTGGCCCCAGATGGGCAGGCAGGAAAAATTAACACTAATCCTGAGATTAGGAAACAGAGAGAGAGAATGGGTTGGGAGAAAAGTCATGAAATCAGTTGTGAAAATATTTGACTTTGAGGTGCCAGTGGAATGTCCAAAGAGAGACACAGAGGCAATTAGAAATGCATGCCAAAGATTTGGGAAAGAGGTCAGAAAGTAGAGTTCCTGAAGATATGATTATCAAGGAAGAATGTATAAAACAATGACAAGGCCAAAAACAGATGCATGGGCAACATCTGTATTTATGAGAAAGAAAACAGGAGGGATTCAGAGGATGCACAGCAGAGTGGATCAGAGGACTACAAGAACAGAGATGTTTCACAGAAGCCAAGGAAGAATGATCTCTTAAAGCATTCCTGTGGCATACTTTAGTTTACAAAATAAAAGTGGACTATTGTTAATTAATTTTGAAAAAAATTTTTAGACATTCAAAATGCTCAAGATTACTGAAAGTAACATCCCATTCTGGAAAAACAGAAAATTAAAAACTATGAAAAAGGCTATTGGGTTTGGCACATCATGGTGACCCTTAGAGAGTAATTTTAGCAGCATGATAATGACAGGAGCCAAACTATACGACAACAATGACTGAGTAGAAAGTAGGGACATGGGATATAGATTTCCTTCTTCCTTAAGAAAAATCTATTGGGTGGTTTGGCCATGACTCTAAGGAGAGGAGAAAGAATAGATTGCTTAAAAGAGTAACGGAGAGAAAAAGACTTCATTTACTTGTCCATTGACATTAGGATGGAAAAACTTGAGCAGAGTTAGGGTCACAAAATCACAGATAGGACAGAATGTAGATAAAAAGAAATGCTTGGGAGAGCAATATTCTAAGCAAGACTGGCCGGAAGTGGGTCAGGTCACATGGGAGTGGGCTTGCAGAGAAGGATATTGTCTGCCACACGAGGAGTGGGAAAGGAGAGAGGTCACTCGACAAATACTAATTGTCCATTTATTGTGTGCCAGGCACTGTTGTCCCCATTAGGGGTATAGCCAAGTATACAAAAACCCCCGTACGGAGGAAGTTAGAGAGGAAATGGGGTAAAGAACATAGGAGATTATGAATGAAATTGCAGGTCACGTTAAGGACTTTACCTTTTACAGTGAGTAAGACGTAAAAGCACTAGACATTTTAAACAGAGGAGTGGCATGATATTTTAGGAGGATCTCTTGGCTGCTATGTGGGGTTGGAGTGTAGAGAACAAGGCCAATTAGGAGGCTAGTGCAATAATGCAAGTGAGGGATGATGGTGTTTGGACTCCGGGGATGGACACAGGTAGGGTAAATATTGATGGGAGAGCTGGCAGTATTTATTAGCGGACCAGGTGTGAGAGAGAGGAGCCAAAATGATTTTTGGCATGAGCAACTAGAAGAATGAAATTTCTCTTTACTGAGATGGATAAGATTGAGGAACAGGGACATTTGAGGATCTCAGATTGGGACATGTTAAGATTTTGAAAGGACTGCTAGGTACCAAGTGGAGATGTCAGTTAAGCAGCTGGATATCCAAGTCTGGATTTCAGGAAAGAAATATTAATTTAGGAGATATCAATATTTGGATGATATTTAAAGTCTCAAGAACAAATAAGATCATCAAGGAGCAAGTGTAGGTGAAAGAGAGAGCCCCTGAGCACTCCAGTGTTGAAAAGTCAAAGACATAGAGAAATTCATAAGCTTCTTAGAGAACCTTATGATTTGGGACAAAAAATGAAGGACCTTCAATGTCCTCGGCTCCTCCATCAGGGCTGAATCGCCTGATTCCTTTAAGATGCCTTCTACATCCCTCCAAGCAAGTATTCTTTTTTTTTTTTGAAGCATGAAATCTTTATTTATTGCAAGACTGAATTAAAAGACAAAATAAAATAAAGGACAGGTAGAAAAGGGAAAGAATATCATATTCTAATTGCATGGACGAATCATGTTGTCTTTAACTTGGGTCCTCCTTTGTCATTAGTCTTTTTTGTTAAGATCATTTTTTCTCTCTTTTTATTGTTGTTCAAGTACAGTTGTCTCCATTTTCAAGTATTCTTTTCCACTATATACCACATAGTACCCTGTATCTAATTTTTCACCGTACTAAACACCTGATAGTTTTTCGGTACCTTCCACAAAGCTGTAAGCTACTTGAGGGACTGAGTCTGTCTGGTTTACCATTGAATCCACGGAGGATGACATAATGCCTAGAACGAGCCAGGAACTCAACAAACACTTGCTGAATGAATGAAAGAGGAGAGTCAGAGCTTGGTTGGATGTAGAAACTTGTGATAGGGAGTCAGCCAAATAGAGCAAGACCGAGGCAGTTAACCTAAAGATTGCATATGGCTTCCTTGTTTCCAGGCTTAACCTATTGCCTTTGTCTGCTTTAGTCTGGATCTCATGACTCCCACAACACTAAGGTATCCCCTGGTCTTGCTTACACGTTGTCCAACTGCCTGCAAAGCCCGTCTCCCTATTCGTAATGCAGCTGTTTCTCCCACCATCAAGTCTCCCCTCGTACTCCTTTCCAATATAGTCTGATTTTGTTTCTGTCTTCAGCAACCCTCATCTTATTTTCAAAAAATCCAATTAAAATATGTGAATGCAGTTTCCTGAAATATATAAAATAATGTCACTTCAGGCTGACTTCATATTTAAAATTAAATTAATTTAAAAAATTCATCTATTGGGTTAAAAAGCAGTTTCATATTAATTCTCTTCTTTTTAAGCTCAATGAAAGCATTTAAAACTTACTAACACAAATTTTACTTTTGTTAACTAGAAAAAGATGCTTTTGAAATTAACTTAATTATTTTGAAATCAAATTTAATTAGAAAAAAGTGAGATAATTAATTTCCAACTCTTTTTTTTTTCCTGCCCGTTTTAAGTAGGGTTAGGTTACTTGGAAACATTTCTGAAATGTTCCTGAAGACAAAACAAGAAATAAACATGTTTTACCAGTTTGATAACAGTCTACAAATTCTTTACCTTTTAAAAGGCAGATAGTTGAGTGTGACCTGGGGTCACCGACTTCAGTTTTTTATGTTGTGGTTTGAAAAACACACAACATGAAATTTACCATCTTAGCCATCTTTAAGTGGACGGTCCAGCAGTGCTCAGTGTACTCACGCTGCTGTGAAGCAGAAGTCCAGAACTTTTTCAATTTTCAAATTAAAATGTTATGCTAATTAAACAGCCCTCCTATTTCTCCTCCCCCAGCCCCATGTAATCACCGTTCTATTTCCCATTTTTATGAATTTGACTCCTCCAAACACCCCATGTAAGTGAAATCACACAGTATTTTTCTTTTGGTGACTGACGTATTTAACTTAACATAATGTCCTATAGGTTCATCTACACTGTAGCATGTAACAGGTTTTCCTTCTTTTTTTGAGGCTGAATAATATTGCCCTGTATGTACATACCACCTTCTGTTTATCCATTTATTAATTGATGGACATCTGGGGTGTTTCCACATCTTGGCTATTGTTAACAGTACTGCTACAAACATGGGTATGCAAATTTCTCTTCAAGGCCTTGCATTCAGTCCTTCTGGATATATACCCAGAGATATATATCCCTGGTTTGCTGGGTCACATAATATCCCACATATATTATATGGTATCCCATATATACTTGGAATTGCTGGATCATATGGTACTTCTATTTTTAATTTTTTGAGGAGCTTCCACACTCTTTTCCATAGCAGCTGAATAAATTTGTAATCCCACCAACAGTGCACAAGGGTTCCAACATCCTCACCAACATAATTTATTTTTGATGCTAGCCATCCTAATCAGTGTGAGGTGATAAGATACCTCTTTGTGGTTTTGATTTGCATTTCTATGATAATCAGTAATGTTGAACATCTTTTCATAGGCTTGTTGGTTATTTGTGTATCACCTTTGGAGAAAAGTCTATTAAAGTCCTTTGTCTATGTTTTAATCTAGCTATTTGATACTTTTTGGTGTTTTTGAATTTAGGCATTTATGTATTCTGTTTGATTTGAAAATATTTTATTGGATATATGATTTGCAAATATTTTCTTCAATTATTTAGATTGACTTTGCAATCTGTTGATTTTGTCCTTGGATGCAATAACACTTTTAAGTTTGATGTAGCCATATTTGTCTATTTTTGCTTTTCTTGTCTGTGCTTTTAGTGTCATATCTAAGAAATCATTGCCAAGTCCAATGGCTATGATTGGTAAAGATTTCTCTGATGTTTTCTTCTAGATCCTATGTAGTTTTGGATCTTACATTTAGGATTTTAATCCCTTTGGAGTTAATTTTTGTTTGTGTGGTAAGATATAGATCCAACTTCTATTGTTTCCATGTGGATATCCAGTTTTCCCAACACAATTTGTTGCAGAGACCATCCTTTCCCTGTTGAGTGGTCTTGAAAATGCTTGTCAAAGTTCATTTGACCATATATATGAGGTTTACCTCTGGTCCTCTATTATATTTGTTTGTTTTGTTTAAATGGCAGTACCACACTGTTTTGATTACTGTAGCTTTGTAATATGTTCAAGATCAATAAGTATGAAGCCTCTGTTTCTTATCTAAATTATTTTGGATATTTAGGGTACCCTGAGGCTCCATAAATATTTTGGATGGTTATTTTTATCTTTCTAAAAATTTTAGGATTTTGAGAGATTGCATTGAATTTGCAGATTGCTTTGAGTAGTATGTGCAGCTTAAAAATGTTAAGTCTTTCAGTTCATGAGCATAAAATGTCTTTCCATTTTTTTAGTATTCTTTAATTTCTTTGAGCAATGTTTTTAGTTCTCAGTGTGTAAGTCTTTGCTTCCTAGTTTAGGCTTATTTCTAAGTATTTTATTCTGTTGGATGCTTTTATAGATGATTTTTTTCTTAATTTTATTTTTGAATTGCTCATTTAGCATATAGAAAGAAAATATTTTTTGTGTGTTGCTTTTGTATTTTGAAAATTTGCCTAAGTAACTTATTAGTTCTAGTTTTTTTTTTTATGTGTGTTTGAATTCTTTAGGGTTTTCTACATATAAGATCTTCCCATCTGAAAGCAGAGATAATTTTGCTTCTTCCTATACAATTTGATGTCTTTTGTTTCTTTTTCTTTTCTAATTGCCCTGGTTAGGACTTTCAGTACCATGTTGAATAGAAATGGCAAGACTAAGCATCTTTGTCTTGTTCCTGATCTGAAAAGTTTTCAGTCTTATATCACTGAGTATGACATTAGCTGTGGGCTTCTTATAAATGGCCATCATTATGTTGAAATAGTTTCTTCCACCTAGTTTGTTCAGTGAATGACTTTCTCTTAAAGACTAGAAAAAAACAAGAAGTAAGAGTGCTTCATTAGGAGATGAGGTCATAAAATTTTCCTGCTTGCTTTCTCTCTCTCATATCATTTTCCATGGGGGTAGCCAATGGCCATGTATTAAGGGTCTATGGAGAGGCTTACAGGGCAAAAAAACAGACTTTGGCAAGGAAAATCCAGCATGAACTTGCTAGACATTGAATAAGACATCTTAGAAGCAGATCTTGTAGTCCCAGAATTGTAGTGTAACTCTCACTACAATTCTCTGTGAGCATCCTGAGTGTTTTATGAGAGTGTTCTCATAAAAGATGCAGAGCCAGAACCATCCAGCTAGAGCCACTTCTAAGTTACTGGTCCACAGAATCTATGGGATTCTGAGATAATAAGTGTTTGTTGTTTTTATGCCACTAAATTTTGGGATAATTTCCTTTGCAGCAATGAACATCAAATACATATTTGAGTGAAAATTAATTATGTGTTTAGCACCTGATATAATTTTTTGTAAAAAAACAGATGCTTAATATAAATGCTTATGAATGAGTGATGTCACAAAAATTTTCTTTCTAAAGAAGGGTGGGTATACATCAATGTAACCTGAACAATTTGATGGTTAATAGACTGATGAAAAACTGAATGGAGATTTCCAATGGCACACCTTTGAATATATGAGTTATGTGAAAAAATTACTATTAGGGCACAGAATCTGGAAGAACTGTATTTCTGGGTTTTGAAGTGTTACATTGAATTTTGAGACATATACTTTACTTTTGACCTTTTGTTTTGTTCTATGTGTTATGAAGTACCATGTGATGTACATCTGAGTACTAACTTTGCCTTGATTCACTGATTAATTCTACCTTCAATCTGATTTCATTTTAAACATCATTTTGTATTGTGTATAACTGTACGGAAATTATTTTGCAACAAAGCAACTTATACATAGTTGAATGAAAACAACTCGAATGAAAATATGGGAAAGATGTTTATAAAAACCTTAGGTGATAGAAACTTGAATCTAAAAGAATTTGCTGTTAGCAAAGGAAATCTTAGTATGTTTGACTCTGACCCTAAATTTTTAAAAAATAGCAAGAATTAATTTTTTAATTTATATTCAAAAAGAAATTATAAAGAGATTTGAGAGAGAACTGACCTAAAATGTTTATGTTAAAAAGATAGGGAAGAGTTGCCCTAGCCAGGTGGCTCAGTTCTTTGGAGCATTGTCCCACACACCACAAGGTTGCGGGTTCCATCCTGGTCAGGGCACGTACCTAGGCTGTGGGTTTGTGCAGTCCCCGATAGGGATGCATTCAGAAGGCAACTGATGTATGTTCCCCTCTCGCACTGATGTTTCTCTCTCTCTCCCCCTCTCCCTCCCTCACTCCCTCCCTTCTTCTCTCTCTGAAATCTATTAAAAATATCCCTGCGGGAGTGTTAAAAAATAATTTCAAAAAAGATAAAGAAGGGGTTTTGAGTTGAGATAACCAGAGACGAAGCCACTGAAAAGTGAACACAACCTTGGCCTCTGCTGATAAAAATGTAAAATTCAGACCAAAAAGGGAGGAACAATACAGAGGAACAATACCTCTGTACCATAGCAGGTTATTTTGCTGTTATTTTTATTTCCCTGTGCTTCACCTTTAGAGAAATATAGAACTAGTGCAATGCATGTTGAGAATGAGTGGCCAAGCCACATTAAGAAGAATTAATATTTAACCTGTAAAGGAGATATATGAATATGTTATATTTGTTACAATACTCTGAACTAGAGAGTTTGTTTGGTAAAAGAACAAATTTATTTTGTGTTGCTTCAAAGGTTACAAGTAGAACCCACGGTGTATGATTATAGGAAGATATAGTTCAGTTCAACAAATGAAAGAGCTTTGTAACAATGAAAGCCCTTCCTCGGTGAGTCCTTTATCCCTGGCGGTGTTATTGCAAATGCTGGATGAAGGATGCCAAATGTGAGGCTGGTCTGGGAGGGCACTGAGCTCCCCTCAGCCTCCAAGAGTTTATTTGAAGTAAGACTGTGGTCTGAAAAGTGAACACAACCTTGGCCTCTGCTGATAAAAGTGCTCAACTCTTCTGTCATAAAGGTCATCGCAGATTTGAAGCACTGATTTAAGGGAGATTAGTTAGCACCTCACAATGATAAATTATTCTGAAATGAATGCACAAGTCCTTTTGGGCATAATGTAAAATGCAGATTTGTGAAAATATCTGCGTGTAACACTAAATTCCGGAAATATAAAGTCAGTTGTAGATTATTATTAATTTTAAAAGCATTCTTCCAGAGACAAATATTTCAAAGTTCCCCCCATTTGTGAAATATGGAAAATTCAATTCATTGATATTTTGCATGCAAATAAAGTGAAGTAAAAACAAATACAGCAATTTATTTTTCATAAATGACCCTCTTACATTTGTGAGAGTATTTTTAAAATATATTACTGTTATTTGGGAGTTGAAGTAAGTGGACAAGAGCACATATTTCTAAATATTCAATATTTTCTATTTTCAGAGACCTGAAACAAAATACTAACAATTTATGTAATGACATTTTTATTTAACTTTTGAATGTCTCATTCCCCATCTTTCTCTCTCTCCTTGTTTCTCTCTCCCTCTTTCTGGTCCCCCCTGCATTTTCTTCCCCCCTTTCCTTTTGCCATTTCTTCGGCTACTACTGCTCTCCTTAGTACCGCTCCTTCACCGTCTTCTTGTTCACTTTCACTATATACTGTCGGTTCTGGCCTTGAAGGATTAGGTAGTGTAGAATAGGAATGAAAAATGCAGCCCTGAATTTTGAATCTCACTGCTATAACTTCCCTGCTCCTTTTAATTTCTGAAAAAAGATGCCTTTCTAGAAAAATGTTATGGAATTTATTATGGAACAAATTGTTTAGCTTATTCATAACTGTATTTGTGGTATGTGCTAGGTTTCAAATGGAAAAACAACTGTTTTCTTTCCTTCTTTTCTTCAACCAAAAATACCTCTTAATGAACCTGGTGTACTTTTTATACATGATTTTTTACAACAAAAATGGGTCTTAGGTGATGATGACAATATAATAATACTTACAGATAAATGTATATATATGCATTAGAATGATACTAAGACAATAAAATTAAAAAATTTAGTGAAAACTTGTGAAGAATTTCCTGTAGATTTGGATATATTATATGTTACTATATTTGAATATATCCATATAACTTCTGCCAATTTTTCCATCCACCTACCCATAAACTGATATTTTTGCAAAATGAACACAGATGTAATATATAAAATTAAAATTTATATAAAACTAAATTCAAAATTTTTCTTTCTCTAAATGAAAATCATTACCATAAGTAAGTGGCTTCATACATGGTAAATGTAAAATCTTTTATTATTTGATTAAGAAATAAAAACTAAAGCAACATTTTGTACTTTTGCTTGTCATTAAAATATGTCATATATGTGTGAAATGAACAAAGGCAGGAAGACTCAAGCAGGCCAACAAGGGAGGTCTTAGAATATCTCTGATCTTATTAAAGTATGTATTTTCTCTGCTCTGTTTTAAAAATTCCTGGATTGTTTCATTATGCCCCTTCCCACTCCTGAACATATCAGAAACAGAAAGGCTATACTGGATTATTCAGTGGACTGATAATGGCCTTCTAGCTGGAAGACTATGGAGATTCACAGAGCATCCTATGATAATACCAATAAAGTAAAGTTGGGGTTTTTTTGCTGGATCTAATGATATTGAGAAACAGTAAGCTTATTTACAACTCTATTTCTGGTTTAGAAAAAAAAAAACATAAGCCAATGTTACAGGCACTCATCATATTCCAGAATTCAGGATTTATCCTGGGCTCATCTTCAGAACACACAATTCTCCCATCTCTAGTTTTATCATCAGTCCACCAACCACCCTTCCTCTTTCTGTTTGTTTACCTTCTTGGGTTGTCAGCATTTCTCTGCTCTAGTCCAGGGAACTGTTGTCTTTTTTGCTAACTTGGTGTCTTTGATTTTAGGACTCTGTCCCATGGGTAATCCCTGAGAATAACATAGTATTCAGAGGACTCTTTTCTCCCATTTTCTCCCTCCCTCCCTCCCTCCCTCCCTCCCTCTCTCTCTCTCTTTCTTCCTTTTTTAGAGAGGGGGAAAGGAGGGAAAAAGAAATGTGTGTTTCTCTCACACATCTATGTGTGAAGAAAACACCAATTGGTTTCCTCTAGCATGCACCTCAGCTGGGACCTGGCCCACAGCCCAGGAACACGCCCTGACTGGAATCGAACCAGCGACCTTTCAGTTCGAAAGCCAGTGCTCAATCCACGGAGCCACACAAGCCAGGCCATTCCATTTGTTTTAGCCTCTTAGAAACAAGTGTATTAATTCAATCAATGACTGTTTATTAAAATTCAGATATTGTCACATACAATTCCTCTAAAATTGCAAGAAAAAATATTTACAAGTCTTAAATTCTTAATTTTATTATCTCACTGTCATTATGATGGTAAGTACCTAAGACATCGTTGAGAATCGAGAGTGTTTATACTGGTCATATTCTCTATTAACTCCCCAAAGAGAGTTAGGAATGGCCATGTTGGCGGGGAAGAAACAGTGGTAAGTTTGCATTTCTGTGTGTGTGTAATGCATGCAGGCATTTCATGCAGGGTTTTGACTTTTCTCTGCTCATGCTCAGAGCCCAGGGCTCAGCCAAGTGTCTCCACCAGCAAACAACACAGAAGAGGACACTACACAAATTCTTGTACCTTGAAGCCAGAGTTTACAAGTTTGTTCATGAGGTCTACTATAACTAACCAACTTATTCTCTTTGTGTTTTCAGGCTCTGGAAAATTTTCAGTTCTTCTGAAGGAATAATTCTCCCTACATAGTCTCTGGTTTAAAATGTGGTACTTGGGCAATATTCTGGAATGTGTGGCTAAATAATAGGGAGACTATCATTCTTTATTTAAGACAGTGAGCCCCCCAGAACCTTGTGTGAGTCCCATCACCTAGATCCCTCTGGGGAATCTCATGCTGTGAAGCTTTGAAGCGTTTTGCCAAATGCCCTATCTCTCAAGAGTAGGATGA
Source organism: Carollia perspicillata (assembly GCA_004027735.1). Taxonomy (NCBI): domain Eukaryota; kingdom Metazoa; phylum Chordata; class Mammalia; order Chiroptera; family Phyllostomidae; genus Carollia; species Carollia perspicillata. The sequence continues at coordinate 9,925 of PVKM010015928.1, read as the reverse complement.
ACTGACTAAGAAACATGCATAACTTCCCAGAGGTCCCGGTCAGCTGTTTTTCACAGCAGGATGGTAGAATGCATACTTTGGTCTACAGAAAAGCAGATTGTTTTCAAGCCCTCTGAATAAATCAGGTTCAATGTTCAAGACTACACAGGCCAGAACCTAAGAGCATTCATATTAGACAAGCGAAAGGCTAGAAGATACTCAGAAATAAGCAGGTCCAGGTAGATTCCTGAGAGTTTAGCACAAAACGAGGCAGCTGTGTGCTGGGCTGTATGTAGGTAGAATCCAGGAAGATGGATATTTTTCAGGAAAGCCCTTGGTGAGGTGGTAAGTTCTCTCTGAGAGAGTCAGTGTGAAATACAGTGAGAATACAACTTAACCAGGAGGCAGAAAAACAAAGGAAACTTAGAGTCTGTGATCTTAGACAAGCCCCAGCAAAAACGGAGCATAATCCCCTCTTCTTTGCTCAGGCAGTTACTATGAGGATCTGAAGAAACAATTCAAGGGCCATGATAAGTCATGCTACAGATCTCAGCTACTCCAGGGTTTGGTCGGTACTGCCCTTGCATTCCAAAACCACTGTGAACCTTATTATGTCCAACACCTAACCATGCACTAGGTATGGTGGAGAAAACTCCCTTTTCTGTATACAGCCTGCAGAACAGTCTGAAAGCTGTAGATTTGGATAGTGGTCAGAGACTTACATGTGTACAGAATCAAGAACGGAGCGACGAGAATTTTCTCCCACTTCCCTGAGCCTGCAGAGCCCTTCCAACTCCTCATTGGCTTGTGTGAACTGCAGACTCCTTCTGTTCAGAGTGCCTTTCTTCTTCACTTAATGACAATGGTTCTGAATCGTAACGAGACATCAAAATATCCTCACATTTTCTCAGCCACAAATTTTGGGGAAAAATGAATTCACTTTTTGAAAGGTTGACATAAATTTTCTGTGGTAAATTTATGTAACGAGCAATATGTCAACAGCAAAGCAAGAAGCAAGAACTTCAGTTCTGGCACTAAGACGTCACTCCACTAATACTAAACTAGTTCACTAAATCAAAACTGTTCCAAAATGGACAGCTCAGCAGGTTTAGTGGTATGTCTAGATCACTGGCATAAATTGGGTTGTCCCACTTCAATCTGCACAGCTCATTGTAATTCTACTGCGCTTGCATTCAAAACCCATTGTGAACTTTCCATGTCCAAGGCATTCTACTCAGTGCTGGAGAGAAAACAAAGATAAATAACACAAATTCAAATTCCTCATCACCTGTGTCCATCAGTGTGTGCTAATGTTAATAGATGTCTCTTGGAATCGCCTTGTTTTCTAACCTTTGACCAAAACTTTCCAATTTAATTTGTTGGGGTGACATTGGTTAATAGAATCATACAGGTTTCAAGTATACAGCTCGATAAAACACCATCTGCATACAGTACCGTTCACCACTCTGAAACATTCTGATGATTACTGTAGTCACACATCATGACTTTTTATTTTCTACATTAGTAATTAATGTATCATGCAGTGGCTTTCAATGTAATAGTGGAAAGACTAGTTCAATCAACTGTATCGAAATAAAGGGTTAACAGTTTCACCTAAACTAAGCGTTCAGTCCTGTGTGGGGTGCTTATACAGGGTGGGGCAAAAGTAGGTTTACAGTTGTTCATATGGCAAATAATACAATAATTAATAAATAATGATACAAAAACTCTGCACTTTACATACTCACAACTGTACACTGACTATTGTCCTGCCCTGTATGTGTGCATTCGCACATGGCTGTACATTCTGCTCATGACTTGCTATAAACTTTATTTCTCTCCTCTCATATTGCTAGACACTGACATATGATGGAGGCTCATTGTATTGCCAAGAACATGAAAAGAGCAATGCAGTGGAAACATTTGTGAAGCAAATAAAGATTTTAGGTGTCCTGTGCATTTCAGTTATATACTGACTTCATACATGTATGTGATGTTATACATTTTGACAGTCTCTTACAAGAAAGTAGACTTTTGTGTAGCTTCCCAATGTACCAGTGATTCTCAGACGCCCTCCCCCCACCTCACTTATTTATTTTTACCTTGTTATCCCTTTCAAAGAAGAAAACTCCTTTGATCTGTATGTGAATTTTGCTTAAGGCTTAAAAAGATTCAATAGCTGTTAAACTTTTCTTTCTGCTGTGTATGCATTCTTTATTAAATTATTCAAGATTTTATTCTGGATTAAAATAATCAGAGTATTGGTATCTCAATCAGTGCCTTGATTCTTACATTTGAAGCATAAATATAAAATCAATAATTACATATGTGCCTTGCTGTTTGTTTTTTTTTGTAGAAATTGAGAGGTTCTTTGGGTAGTTACCTAAAGGAGTTTCTCAATTGTAGATATCAAGTAGTGTTTAAATTTTCCCTACTAATAAGGATGTTGTGGTATAAAAGTTGATGTGGTATAAAAGTTGAATAGGCATTTCCCCTTACCTTCTTGAATACGAGGGGTGAATCAGTGGGTAAATTCATATGCCAATAGTTTGAAAATATGAGAGGGAAGAGGTAAGAACACAATGGAGGAGAGTTTACAAAGTGAAAAAGATAAAACTAAACCTGACATCGCAGCCTATACTGTGGAGGAATGCCTAACGTTATTTGATCCTGCCTACGAAACTCTCAGGCTGGTTTCCAAGTGATGCCACTGGTGTCAGCCTGTGGAATCATGTGTAACACCATCACTCAATAAGTAATAACAACTCCCATTTCTGATCACTCACTGGGTCCCAAGCATTGTCTCATTTCACTCGAATTAGCCACTCGAAGAGATAGGAGCTATTAGCATTGTTTTATTGCGGAAAATGGTCCCAAAGAGATAGATCAACCTGTCTGTGCGTGGTCATACAGCCAAGAAGTGGAGGAACATCGATGAAACCACTGCCAGTTTAATGCCGAAGCCTGCATTCTATGTTGGGTCTCTCCCATCCCAGCAATGGCAAATAGGCAGAGGGGCCTTGGAGGTGGGAAACAGGCTGAATGGGGTGAACGCTCTTAAAACCCATCCCAGCAGTGGGGGCCAGGGGGAAAAGTTTCTGTGTCTAGAACAGGTGCTTATCATAGAGAAACATATAATGCAGTTTCATGACACAGTTCCTCTCGTAAACTCTCAGCTTACACTGGTTAAAGAAGAATTTTTTGTAACATTCCTAGCTAAATAGGACATTATTATTTTCTTTGTTCTCATCTAAGAATGGAATCTGAAAGCAGGGTCACTTTGACTGACAAGCCAGACTGACAAACAAGTCACTTGAACTCTTTGGCCTTCTTCTCTTCTTGAATAGGAGGAAATAGCCACTGAAAGGTGGTTCTGAAAATTAAATCAGATTATATAGGCAGTACAGTGGCTCCTACTCAAGGCACGTGTGCCAGTAAAGTACTTAACGGAGCTGGTAGTAGGTACCCAATCTACTCAACCTATAAAAAACATTATTAGTAACTGGTCTTGTTCCTATTCATATTTATGGTTCCTGAACTCATACTTTAGCTCTTATTTCTAGTAATATTGGATGAAATTAGGACACTATAAGTCTAGAAATCTTTAGCATTACACAGAGAAAGACAACTAATTTTCTGGCTCACTTATTACATGAACCTCCTTAAATTTAGGCCAAAGAGCTATGGTTCCATACACAGCTGTATCACATTCAACACAGATCTAATTTGTAAATTATTATCACCATTAGACTGATTTCTTTTATTCCCCTGCCTGGAGAGAATTCATACCATTTCTCCCATATTCAGTCATTTACATTTTTGAAGGCCAAGTTCCTTTTCATGTAGATAGTTCTAACTTCTTTGGATTATATCTCTGGTATCCCTGGTGTTTGATACCACCCCCAAGCTAGGATCATCTTAAAATTTTATGAAAGTGTTCTGAGATATGCATCTTCCCCAACACATTAATAAAAATATTGAATTAGAAAAAAAATCTTGCATACATCTCTATGGTAACCTCACTCACTTCCTACATCGATCTACAATTCAAGAAGATTTTCATAAGAATTAACTCAATTTACTTCAACAAACATCCATGAGGGCTTTCTGTATGCCAGGAACTTGAAGTGAAGACATGGATAAGCCCACATTTTCTGTTTTCCATGATTCCACCTGTGAATTGCCACATGAAACTGTTTAGCATCTGAGGAACATCTTATAATTTTTTGGTTAGCACAAAAGTGGGAGGAAATATTTCATTTGCTTACATTCAGCACAGTTTAAAAAGTTAAAGAATTACTAATAATACAGCAAACATGGGAATTATTGAGTAATTGCTATGGGTTTGTCCTATTGTATATTGTTTATAGATTACGTCATAATTGAAGAAGTAGTTTTGAAAGACACCGGAGAAGTAACTTTGTGTGGTACCACAAAAGTCTAGCGAGGGTTCAGTGGTTTGAACACAATTACAAAGAGTGTCACCCAGACAGCTGGCAGTGTTGCATCCTCTCCTTCCACCACTCAGCCTGCCTCGGTAAACGACCTCTCATATATATGTCATCCTGCCTTAGAAGGTAAGGTCTCAAGGACTTGGTTTCCACCAAAGATAAAATCCTATTATATTTTGAGTGCTAATTATGAGTTGCGAATATAGTCACTATTTGATATTTCATCTTAAATACAAACTTATGTGAGTTTGTATTTTGGTTCTTATGCAGAGATGCCTAACAATTTAACAAACATTTGTGCTTTTTCTTCTGTAGGATTAAGTCCTTGCTGAAAAGTGGCTGGCCAGCTAGAGACTACATTTCCCAGACTCCTTTGTATCTAGATGGAGCCATGTGATTAACTCTCAACCTTTCAATGGAAATAGTCTGTGTTTCTTCTGGACAAGGCTGTTAATGAGTGAGCCTGACTTCTATCTTCTCTCCTTTTTCCTCTGGACCTAAAAGACCTCATCCTGTGGAGTGTGGGGGAAGTGTGATGGAGTCCCCAAAATTGAGGAGCCCAGGGTCTAAAAATTATATGTGGGGGAAATCTAACTCCTGACCAATAACACCTGCATTCTTAGATGAATTCAGAATGGAGTTTTTCTGTGTTATGACCCTGGTGGTGGTGGGTTGTGGGGGTGGGGGTTGTTATGTCATTGAGAAAGCTCCTCAGTTTAAAGCATTAGGTACTTGCATTTTGAAGGTATTATATTGTGTACACTGAAGGGAAATAAATGGCTTCCTTTTCAAATGACTTTCTTTCTGATCTTTTGTCTCTTTCTGAAAAAATCTTTCAGGGACAGATTTTCCTTATTTAAAAACATTTTAAAGAAAATCAACTCTAAAATGGTATTTTTTATGTAATCAGAAAATGCAGACTTCCGGCCAGGATGGAGGTATAGGAAGATACACTTTGCCTCCTCTCATGGCCAAAAGAAGCACGACAACAAATTGAAAATCAAAAATTATTCGGAACTGCTATGGAAGTCTGACTGTATGGAAGTCTGACAACCTGTATGGTAGTCTGACAACCAAGAAGTTAAAAAAGAAACATTCATTCAGACAGGTGGAATGGGTGGAGGTGGGCAGCTGGAGCAGAGAGGACAGGAAGGTGAGGTGGAAGCTGGCAGATGAGACACTCCCACATTCACCCACAGATAAACCAGGAGGAACAACTGCAGAGCAAGACACACTGCGCAACCCAGGGTTCCAGTGTGGGGAAATAAAGCCTCAAAATCTTTGGCTGTAAAATCCTGTGGGGGTGGCAGCAGTGGGAGAAACTCCCAGCATCACAGCAGAGCTCATTGGAGAGACCCACAGGTCTTAGAACATACACAAACCCAACCACCTGGGAAATCAGCACCAGAAGGGCCCAAGATACTTGTGGGCAGCAGAGGAAATGACTGAAAGCCCGCCAAGAGCCAAGCAAGAGGGATTGTTCCCTCTCTGACCCCTCCCCCACATACAGAGCCACAACACAGTGATGTGGGTTGCCCCACCCTGGCGAATACCTAAGGCTCCACCCCTTACAACATAACAGGCCCACTGAGAAAAAGAAATATGGCCCAAGTGAGAGGACAGATCAAAACTCCAAAAATAAAACTGAGCAATGAAGAGAGAGCCATCTTATCAGGAGGAGAGTTCAAAACACTGGCAATCAGGATGCTCACAGAAATGGCTGAGTATAGTCTCAAAATAGAGGAAAAAGTGAAGGCTGTGAAAAGTGAAATGAAGAGAAATGTACAGGGAACCAACAGTGAAGGGAAGGAAACCAGGACCCAGATCAAGAATTTGGAGCAGAAGGAAGAAATCAACATTCGACCATAACAGAATGGAAAAAACAAGAATTGAAAAAAATGAGGAGAGGCTTAGGAACCTCCAGGACTACTTTAAACATTCTAATATCTGAATCACAGGGGTGCCAGAAGGAGAAGAGGAAGAGCAAGAAATTGAAAACTTATTTGAAAAAATAATGGAGAACTTCTCTAATCTGACAAAAGAAATAGACTTCCAGGAAGTCCAGGAAGCTCAGAGTCCCAAGGAAGTTGGACCCAAGGAAGCACACACAAGGGCACACCATAATTACATTACCTGAGATGAAAGATAAGGAGAGAATCTTCAAAGAAACAAGAGAAAAGAAGACAGTTACCTATGCAGGAGTTCCCATAAGACTATCAGCTGATTTCTCCAAAGAAACCTTGCAGGCAAGAAGAGGCTGAAAAGAAGTATCCCAGGTCATGAAAGGCAAGGACCTACATCCAAGATTAATTTATCCAGCAAAGCTCTCATTTAGAATGGAAGGGCAGATAAAAGGCTTTCCAGATAAGGTCAAGTTAAAGGAGTTCATCATCACAAAGCCCTTATTGTATGAAATATTAAGGAGACTTACTAAGAAAAAGAAGATGGTCAAAACTATGAACAGTAAAATTACAACAAACTCACACCTATCAACACCTGAACCTAAAACAAAAACAAAAACAAACTAAGCAAACAACTAGAACAGGAACAGAATCACAGAAATGGAGATCACATGGAGGGTTATCAGTGGGGAGGAGAGGGGAGAATGGGGGAAAAGGTAGAGGGAATACGAAGCATAAATGGTAGGTACAAAATAGACAGGGTGAAGTTAAGAATAGTGTAGGAAACGGAGAAGCCACAGAACTTATTTGTAGGACCCATGGACATGAAGTAAGGGGGGAAGGAACGCTGCAGGGAGAGGTGGTGCAGGGTGGAGGGGAACAAAGGGGAGAAAACAATGGGACAACTGTAATAGAATAATAATAAAATATATATTTAAAAAAAAGAAGAATGCAAAAGGTTTGAAAAAAGAACTCAGGCCATTACTGTCATCTCACATTCCATAGTTCTCTCCTTAAACCCACGGAAACAATCTACCAGCTGCCCCTTTGCAATTAGCCAGGGTGAGGTGATTAGTTCCACCTAAAGAATGAGAAAAAGAAATAAAATGGAACATATCACTTCTGAGCCTGCAAACTGAAGAGCTAAAACGCCACCTCTTTTCTCCATGCTCTTGAGGTCATTTATGTCTATCGTGTCTGTGGGTACAAGTACTATAATATGGTGTACGCTTCTGTGTATCTCTTCCCAACTCTGTTCAGTGATGTCATGTTAGTACCTAACCTGGCTGTGATGGGAGCAATCACACAGTTAAAATTGGCAAAATGGGGTGTTTTACTTTTTTTTTCCTTCAGAGAGCAGGTTGTTGAATATTTATTGGCACATCATCACTGGAGGTACCGCTTGGTTGTGCAGGTTGGCAAGGTAAAGAATGAGGCACTTTTGTGTTATAGACCGCTTGTGTTCACCATCCCACAAAAACCACACAAAGAGGGAAGGGGTAATACTCAAAATAAAATTAGAGGAACGCTAGGAAGGGGGGATGGATGTTTATTCATTTTATTATGAATGTTTCATAACAAAAAGACAGTGTTCACTGCTCCAAATCTACCTGCTCCCCTGATCTCCAGTCTCACATGTCCAGCTGTCTACTTCACTTCTCCATGTGAATGTCTAAAAGGAAGTTCATATGTAATATTTCATAAAGGAGCATGTCCTTTTTATTCTCTTTCTCCTTTACCAGCATGATTCGCCAAACTGAAAGCAAACAATTTTTTTTCCTTTCCCAGATTCCCAGACTCTTCACTTGCAACCAATTGGCAAGTTCTGTTGGTCCAACCTAAAAGTTCACACCATGAACGTCTCCACATTGCTCCACCTCTGCTGCCGTCAACTGGACCTAGTCACCAGGGATGCTGGCTCAGCCTACATCAATGAATTTCTAACTGGTGTCTAGTTTCACTGCTGGCCCCACTGACCTCAATTTATTCACCATACAACAGCAGAGAGAGCTGTAAAACATACTGGATCACGCCATTTCTCTAAACAAAATTCTTGAAAGGTTTCCCATTACATTTACAATGAAATCCCTCAATCTTCCCAATCTTACTTAATCCAACACCGTCTTTCTATTGGTCAGGCCGAATATATTGGTGCGAACACTTAACATTCCTCTTTGTACCTCACAGCCCATCTGTCATCTGACGCTGATGGGTCTGCTTTGAAAATTATATCCACAGTCTGAAGACCCCTCACTACTTCCCACTGCCACCACCTGGTTCCAAGCCACCTCCGAATCTTACCTGGACTGTTTCAATAGTCTCTTACCTTGCCTCCTCACCTCAGCAATCCCCCCACTCCTATTTCCCATTAAAACAATGAAACGGCAGAAACAGAAATAAAAAAATCCCATTCGATATAGCAAAAAGAAAAATAAAATACCTAGGAATAAACCTAACCAAGGAGGTAAAATACCTGTATGCAGAAAACTATACAACACTGAAGAAAGAAATCAAGGAAGACACAAAGAAATGGAAACATAAGCCGTGTTCATGGATCAGAAGAATTAACATCATCGAAATGTCCATATTACCCAAAGCTATTTACAGATTCAATCCAATACCCATTGAAGTACCAATGGCATATTTCACAGACATAGAACAAACACTTCAAAAATTTATACAGAACCATAAATGACCCCAAATTGCTGCAATTTTGAGAAAGAAGAGCAAAGTAGGAGGGATCACAATACCGGATACCAAACTATATTACAAGGCCACTGTAATCAAAACAGCCTGGCACTGGCATAAAAACAAGCACATGGGCCAGTGGAACAGAACAGAGAGCCCAGAAATAAACCCAAATCTCTACGGTTGATTAATATTTGAAAAAGGGGACAGCAACATAAAATGGAGTAAAAATAGTCTCTTTAACAAATGGTGTTGGGAGAACTGGACAGCTGCATGAAAAAAAATGAAACTTGAGCACCAACTTACACCATACACAAAAATAAATTCAAGGTGGATATAAGACTTAAATATAAGTTGTAACACCATTAAAGTACTAGAGAAGAACATAGGCAGGCAGGAAAATCTCAGATATTTCATGCAGCAACATTTTTATTGATATGTCCCCTATAGCAAGGGACACAAAGTAAAGCATAAACAAATGGGATCTCATCAAAATAAAAAGCTTCTGCATGGCTAAAGAAAACAGTATTAAAATAAAAAGAGAACCAACTATATGGAAAAACATATTTGCCAATGATACCTCAGACAAGGGTTTAATCTTCAAAATATATAAAAAACTTACACAACTCCACTCTAAGAAGACAAGCAACCCAATTAAAAATGGGCGTAGGACTTGGACAGACACTTCTCCAAGGAGGACATACAGAGGATCCAGAGACACATGAAAAGATGCTCAATATCACTAGGTATCAGAGAGATGCAAATTAAAACCACAATGAGATACCACTTCACACCTGTCAGAATGGCCATCATAAACAAAGCAACAAACAACAAGTGTTGGAGAGGTTGTGGAGAAAAGAGAACCCTAGTGCACTGTTGGTGGGATTGCAGACTGGTACAACCACT
>PVKM010015927.1:0-27374 GCA_004027735.1 Carollia perspicillata | reverse complement strand
CAAAATCTAAATAGATTGCTGTTGATTCGAAATTTTCTTTTTGCTGATTTTTATTTCTAATTTCAGTGTTTCTAACTACTTGTATAATAAGAAAGATTTAAAAAGAGTAAGAACTTTCTGGAGTCAGAGAATCTGTGCTCCCAGTCTCAGCTCTGTCACCCCCTGGCTGCAGACCCTTGACGTGTGACTTAGTCACTCTACGCCTCAGTTTATGTCTGCTTGCTGTGACATGGGAGACCTAAGTCGGTTATAAATGAAGGTTGTGTAACAGTTAATAAACCGCAGTTGTATAACTACAGATAAACCTATAAAGCAGCCTTTGTATCACTTTGCTTTGGCAGATTCTTTTCTAGGTTGACTTCATATTTATTGTTATTTTTCTCTGTGGTGATTTAGAGGTGGAGGTTTCAAAGAAGCAAGCAGAACTTAATAAGAAAGCAATGGATGAGCTTATGAGAGAAAGGGACGTGTTAAATAAGGTGAGTTTGTTATGGTAACATTGGTAAATGTCTTTCTGTAGTGCTACGATATCTGCCTATCACAGGCTGTACAGGGAAAGGAAACTCGGAGGCAAACAAAAACAGATCAGAATAAATAATGGTGCTCAGTGTTCCTCTAAGCAGCTGTCTGCAGCACCACATTCGCTGGCTGGGGTTTGAAACTGCATTATCAACTATGAGCACAAAGGAACTTTGGAGAATTATGTAAACTAGGCGGTTATGTCAGGGTGTTTTGTGGATTCTGTTTTTATTGCTGATGTGCTTTTAACATCCAAAATTGCCAAAGTTGATTAAAACTTCTGAATTTAATATCTATAATCTATAACTTTTGCTAATCTGGAAAATACACCTGACGGCTAATAAAATTTTAACTTTGAGGTATTAGGTGTCAGGAGGGCTGGTTGGTGATATAAAGTCTCTAACTTTGCCTCCATCTTTTCAGGATTGTTTAGGGTTGGGGTTTTGTTTCAGTTCCTACTTCCCCTGGTCTTTGAGCTCCATGTGGTCCAAAGCTGAGGGAGGGGTTGGAGGAGCATGAGGCCTGGAGGTCCTTCATTTAAGGCAAGACTCCCACCCACCTTTTTCCTCCTCTACTCCCTAGAAGATTCCTTTCATTGAGAGTCACTCGTTTCGTAGGCGATTAACTGCGTTCGAGGTGTAGGATAAACTTGCCTGCTCCAGGATTTCCTTCGGGGAGGAGAGAGCAATCGGCCAGGTGTGGAGTGGGAGCCTGCTTCCTCACCAACACCTGATGCCTTCTGGCCAAGACAGCTTCATCTCATCAACGTGGATACAACCTGTGAAAAGCTCACTCTGACTCTTCATTATTTCTTTCAGTCCCCCAGAATTGAACAAATGGTAACAGAACAGGTTATCCTTTGGCTTAAAGTAGACTATTTACTGAATCTCAGGAAATTGTAGATTAAATATCTTCATATGCAGAGAACTCCTTAGCAAAATCATTGATCTTTTTTTTGCATAATCCTGGAAACTGTTTTTTATTTTTTTCTATAAATTTGTACATGTAAACAATACTATTAGATTTAGATTTTTAAATTTATTTTTAACCTGCACTATGTTTAGTCCATTTATATTTTATATATAGTGTTAAAGAACCCGTAGATTTTCTGCCACAATAGAACACATAGCACAACGTTACTTTTGCATTTATTTGTTCGATTTGACTAATGACAGTTCCTCCTTTAGGACAAGGCATAATTTTTTTCCCTTCCTGGCCATTGCATTCTTAGCGCCTACTTAGCGCAGTGCTCCGTCTCCTGTAGGTCTGCGATCAACTTTTGTGGATAACACATTCTTTCCCCACTGACTTGAAATGCTGCCACCTCCACTGACTGGGTGACTGACATAGTTTTGACAGGCAGTGATGTTAATATATTTTGGTTCTTTCAGTGTCCTATTGAAGTGGCTTTGTTTTTTACAGAGCAAATGTTTAGTTCAATATTTGAAAATCAAGTTAACCTTTTCTGTTTTCTACATCATCACATAAGCAAGGTTTAATGTGCATTTTACCTGCTGCCATTTCAGTGCTTTTCAGACCTGGCTGCAGGTCTGATTGGTTAGATTGGGAAAGGACTATGAGGTGTCTCATGGAACCCAGGAACTGATAGGAACCTGGCCTGGCATTCTTGAGCTACACAGAAAGCCCTCTGTCTTCACCACTAGAGTTCGGCTGAGTTTTTGCTTTATTCCGCTCTTTCAGTGCAGATTGTCTTGCTCTGTTTCCCAGTCCATGTGGCAGGAAAATAGCTATTGTCAATAGTTCCCAAGTTTACATCTTCTACTGAGTTGCAAAAACTGAAGAGCACTATTTCAGAAGTTGCTAAGAAGGGTCATTTGGTCCACTCAACTATGGCTAGAGAAGCAGATTCTCTTACATGAGCACGGCTGCCAGACTTGAGTGCTATTAACTCTGTGCTTCAGAAAACAATCTGGCTTCCTGCACAGCCAAGCCAAAGTCTTTCCATGTCAGCATCAGAAATCACCAGTGCAGTTTTTTTTTTTTTTTAAATATAAGTGCCTGTGTTCCATTCCAAATCTGTTCAGTCTCTGGAGTTCAGTTATAGGCATATGCATTTAAAAAAACTGGGCTAATTATTTTTTATTGTGTTAAAATACACATAAGACAAAATTTACCATTAGTGACACTTAGTATGTTCACTACTATCTAGTTCCAGAATATTCTCATTGTCCCAAAAGGGGCCCTAGTTCCTGTTGTGCTGTTACTCCCCACTCTTCCCTCCTCCCACAGCCTGGAAACTACTAATTAGCTTTCTGTTTCTATGGATTGGACTATTCCGGATACTTATGTAACTGGAGTCATATTATATGTGGCCTTTCATGTCTGATATCTTTCACTCAGCATAATCTTTCCAGCCTTCACTCATGTTGTGTTCCTTTTTATAACTGAGTAATATTCCACTGTATGAATATACCACATTTCCATGGTCTCTTCATCAGTGGGTGGACATTTGCTTTTTTTCCATCTTTGGGCTTTTGTGGATAGTGCTACCATGAAGACTCATGTGCAGTTTTTTGGTTTGAATGCCTGTTTTTGATGCTTTTGGGTACATAAGCAGGCATGAAATTGTTGGGTTATATGGTAACTGTAGGTATCTTCATTTTTAATAAGGCGGTTTCAGTTTACTTTGCAGTCAAAGCCTATTACATGATTAGTTGTTCTAAGCTCACAAGAAGAGGACTAGAGCTGGAATGGAGGTCGACTTCGGGGTCAGCCAGCCCTTGGTTCAAATCTCGGCTCCTCCATTCCTCCGTTATATGAACTTCTCAAGTAGCGGAACCTGTCAGTCTGTTTCCTGGGAGCAATATAGTGCTTCCTTCCTGGGGATATTGTGGTCACTTAGTGCCTTTGTAGGAGTGTTTAAAATATCTTGTGCAAAATTAACACAACTGCTCTTAATAAGCTATAGAGAATAGGATTGTCTTCACTCATCTCAAAGACAATGCATCTAATTGTTTTAGGGTTGAGGCGGGGTAAACTTAACCCCAAATCCCCAAACATTTTAAGTAATAAGGTTGCTCTGCTGTTGTTATTTTTAGAATATTCTCAAGGCCATCAATTCGACCCAGAAACAGACAGAACTGGTAAAGCTCCATGAACAGGCCAAGAGGAACTTGGAGGAAGAGATCCAGAACTACAGAAATGAGGCTCAGAAGCAGAGAAAGATCATCTTTCAACTGGAAAAGGAGAGAGATCGGTACATCACTGAAGCCAGTGATCTCACCCGGAAGGTGAGGCACTGCTCGGTGACGTGGGCGGAGGGAGCACCCGCGCGTTCCTTCTGATCGTCACATTTCTGATCCTCTCACTGTCACAAAGACGATTTATTCAGATTTCAGCCTGTGGTTCGCATGAATATGTAAGAGGAGTGGTGCTGACTGCATACAAGCTGCCCTGGGGGTGATCCTGGGCCAAACGGTGAAATGGGCAAGGCCTGTGCTTGGCGGTCTCGGTTTCCCCGTTCTGAGCCCCTTCTCTAATTCCTGGGTTCTCCCTCCTCTCTGTTGCCCTACTGAGAAAATCATCTTTTTAAAAGACCTCAAATGAAGAGGTGAGTGATACTGGCATCAACGAACTATGCCACACATTCAAGGAGCATTTTTATTTTAAGAATAGTGCGAACCTAAAACTTCACCAGCGATGGAAATCCTTCCACTGTGTAGCCAAGTTTCAGATTCCACTTCTCATAAACTGCTTACGAGGGAGAAGGCTCAGGCAGTCTCTTTAAGAATGACCTCAGGGAGGTGTCTGAGCACATTGCCTGCATGAAGCGTAAGTGGTTAGACTGCTATTGTTTTTGGTGCATTCACAGATGGCAGTGAGCAGCGGTTTCAGGGTGGGGGTGGGCGCTGGGGAATGAAGAAAAGTTTTAGGTGTGAGGCTGAGAAGAGAGTTTGTGAGAAAAGACTCATTTAATGAGATTTCCCGCCCCTAGCAAAATGCTGTCTGCTATGATTGCAGAGCTGTCTCTTCCATCTCCTCAGTGAAATCTGCAGTAAATCCTACAGTGTTTCCTGATGCTCTTGCGTGCTTTTGTTTTGTTTTTTTTTGGAGTGGAATCTCAAAGATGACAAGGGGCACAACAAATACTTGAGTTATAAACATACAGAAAGTGGGAAACAAGTTTTATGTTTTCTTTCCATTTGGGCTAAATAAATGCTGGGCACACATTTGCAGAATATAAGTTTAGAGAAGTACAAGGCATATGATCCGTCCAACCCTAGATGAATCTCATACCCCCAATTGGGAGCCATTGAAAATCAGCATTTCTCTTCCGACTTAATCATCTGAAGAGCTCCTGTGATTGATTTACTGACTCTAAGAGGGCTAGTTGTCAGTTCAGGCATTCATATTCTCTGGCTCGTGCTAATCCATTAACCTCTGTATCAGTCAGCTAAATTTGTAACAAATAACCCTCAAATCTCAGGAGTTTATAGCAACAAAGTCCTGCTTTTGCTCACATTAATGGCCCTTGAGGGTTAGCTGCAGCCCTGCTTCATGTCCTCTTCACTCCAGTGACTCTTTTGGGATGTGCTGGCCTCTTCAGAGGGAAAACAGTGTAACAGGGGACCTTCATGAAGCTCTCAGAGATTCTCCTGGCAAGGGAAGGGCACAGGGCTTGTTCACTCATATTCCATTGGCCAAAGCAAGTCACATGGTGAAGTCTGACCATCTGCCCTGGGTAGGAGTATGATCCTCCTACAGGAGGGACCTATATAGTGAGGCACTGAATATACCTGAACACATGATCTGTTGCAGCCTCCCACTTCCCCTTCCTGATAATCAGTCTTTCTCCATTCCTGGCTGCCATTACACTATCAGAGCTGACTGTTAAACGTTCTAATGCGCTCTTACAATTACTCCAGCCTTACCAACCTTTGTTACCTGTCTGCCACCTGGGGTGGTGCTTCCTAACAGTTTTTGCATCACAGCACATGTAGACAGTAACAGGTCTGCAGCATGTGGGAATGTGGATGAGACTGTTCAGGGCTGGAGGGGACCAACCTAAGGATGCTAGCTGCCTGGGTCCCACCTCACCTGGCCATCTGGTGAATAGAGTGAATCAGTATGGCTGTGTATACCTGTCACCCATGCGAGACACAACAATTGGTATGCACTGACTTAAAAGACAAAGTCCAAGCTCTTTGTTCTCCCTGGAAGGTCTTCTTTCCCCTTCTCTGCATGGAAAACTCCTATTCATCCTTCACTACCCAGATCATGTTCATCTCTAAGATGAAGCCTGCTCTGACTCCCTGGACAGAGCTAGTCACTTCTTAATTTATATGTTTGTTTATATCTTTGGAATCGCACTTATTATCTTCTAGTATAATTATTTATTTGTGCATTTGCTTTTCCTAATTTATAGTGAGCTCTTGGGAGCAAGGCCTTTATTTTACTCATTTCCTCATTTCTAGCATGCTGCTGTGTATTAGGCACCAAAAAAAAGCTTGTTAAACAAATACATAGATGATGAATGAGAGAATGCTGGCACTGATTTTAACATGGGATTGTATATTTTTCTCTGTTTCCTCGTGAAGGAGAGATACTAGTACCAAGTTTTGCTGGCAACTGTATTTTCACAAGTTTTCTGATGTTTAACTGCACAAGATTATATAGTATCACAACTAAATAATTTAAACACAAGTCCTTAACATATATTTATCAATTATAATTTTTCTCTCTCTTAACCCTGACAGCATATATCAGTTGCTATAGCAACTCATGTCATCTCTGGGCTTCCTATGAAGGCCATAGATGTCTTTTTGCTCCTATTCATATTTTTGTCCCTCTTTCCTTACCCCACCTCCTCTGTCACATGCACACACAACTATCCCTTATTTCCACAAGCAGAGAGTTATCTTTTGTGCATTCTGTTTACAGGGTTTTGAGGAATAACATCAAGGGCTGGGGAGGATGTCATGGAGCTGATATTTCCTTTACTTCGAGAGCGTACCTTGTTCCACATTTATCCTTTTGGTCCAGCAATTTCTTTTAAAACTGAATCTATGGGAAAATAAGAAAGGCAATGATTTTTATAAAAGAACAATCTTTAAAATAAGTAGTGCTATATTTGTTTGGTACAATGTTATGTATCATTAAAATCACATGTTTGAAAAATATTTCTAAAGATGGGCAACATGTTCACAATATGAATCTGATAAAAACAAAATGCAAACTTATACAGGGGTGGAGCAAAAGTAGGTTCACAGTTTGAATGGACAATAATACAGTAATTAATAAATAATGATATAAGAATAAACTGTTTTGTATACTCACAACTGTAAGCCTACTTTTGTCTTACTTGGCATATAGGGTTTTACTCCAGTTTCATCTGTGTGTGTATAGGAAATGGATTGGAGTGGTCGTCAGGATTAAATGAGGTAGCATTTATTGTTATTAGTTAGAATAATCCTTTGGCACATAGTAAATGTTAGTAAATGTTTCATAAATACAGAAGCAAATAAGTAAATAAATTTGTTGATAAAAAGCCCAGCAGTATTTTTAAAGTGGCGTTTGAATATTGCTCTTCTGAGCTTATTGTTAAGTGCCAGTAAGGAGCAGACAGAGACAAAAACTTTTAACAGCATCGAACACTAAGGCTGACATAAAGCCTGATGCTGAAGTAGAAGAGAGAATGGATGAGAATTTTAAAGCCCACAAAGGTGAGCTGAGATCTACCTAGACCTCAACCCATGGTTCCTTGAATTTACTTCAGAAAAGAGACCACCTGTGAAGAGCTAGAAAGATGCTTTAGAATTCTCTTTCCCTCTCTTCCCTGACTCAGTGTCTCTATTGACCCGGTCACTCCACCTTCCTGCTAGTCAACTGTTTGTGCCTAGCTTTTTGGACAATTATGGTGAACCCAAAGAACCAGTGGGAAGGCAGTGTGAAACTGGTGTTTGCCCAGTGCATTCTGAAGATGGTGGCTTAGGGGTGTGGTAGGGCAGAGAGCATCACCCCTGAAAGCGGGGCATGCTAGGAGTTATGGTTTTCCGTAGGCCACGTCAGAGGGGTACGGAATAGGCACTGGGGCCTGGCGCTCCTCCAGTGTCACCAAATCAAAGAACACTGGAGGTTGGGTAGCAGACAGGGCTCTCCACACCACTGTGTTTCCACCTGTAGTTTTGAAAGTGCATCCCATCACCATCCTGTGATACCTTAATAGAGCTGCTCCTAGGGTGTAATAAATCCTACCTTGCTCAAGGATGAATAAAGAAAAAAGCAGCTTAATGGGGCCTATGGAAAAAATATGCCTTTGAAGCAGAGAAAGAGAATGCCTCGAGAAGCCCCAGGGTAAGAAGCCTGGCTTTGAAAATTCCTCTGTGGGAAGATACTTAGGTTGAACCCTCTGAAATGGCCATTTTTGTAAGTGAAAAGCAGTTGATGCTCAGTGATTTCCTAAGGCTCAACCTAAGGGAAGAAAATGCTGAGAAAATGTTCGGCTTCCTCCAAAGACTATAAATATACAAAAAATCAGTGTCAGGTTTTGTCTAATGTAAAGAAGAGTGTTTGTTTAGTAAAATACCTTGATCCTTGCACTGGTCTGAAAGGTGAGGTCCAATGAACTGGAGTGAATCAATGGAAAGTAAGAAAAGTAGAAGACATTGGGGAGGGGAGGGAGGAGGGAAATGCAGAGGAGATGTGGAAGAACCAGAGAGGAGAGCAGACAACTCAAACATCAAAGCAGGAGGTCGGGTTCTCCTGGAAGAGGAGACCAGCGAGGCGCACCCAGGGGTATGCCCCACGCTGTTTGGTTTTAAGTCTTCACTGTGCTCTGTGCCTCAGACCTCCTGATGCATCCACCCTGTGTCTGGATGGCACTGTGCGGGGGGAAGGCGTAGGGTGGTGGTGGGAGTGAGGGCACACATCCTGGAAAGGGGTCAGAATGTGCAAGAGACAAGGGGCTGAAGGACAATCTAGAATTCCATGAAAACAGAAAATTAAAGCCATAATAAATAGGAGAAATAGAATTCTGTCCCCAATTCCTGCTTTACAGAATGGGGATTCTTGACTTTTTGTTGTTGTTGGTAAGGGCGGGGTGATCCCAGAAGGACATGTGACAATCTTTAGGTTGTAAGTCCCAGACGACAGGACCTCGAGGGTAAAGCAAAAATAAAAAAATAAGAAAGAGATGGATAAGATAAGGAACAGTTCTAAAGAGACTGAAAAACAAACGAACAAAACCCAGACAAAATGAAAACAATGGCGGATTTAAAATCCACTTTGAAGTTAGTGAAGAACGGAACTGATGTTGTAGAAATGGAATCAGTGGAGGGCAAACCTGACTGGTTCTCCTGGAATACAAAGGGGAAAAAAATGAAAGAGGAAAATTATCAAAGAGATGATAGGAGATAAGAAGTCAGGAAATAGAAATCAGCGTATTGACAGTTGGTCCCTGATGGTGGAACTGAGTCCCAAATCAGAAATGTGATGGGAAGATATTTTCTGGAGATGAAGGGAGTGCTGTGCAGTCAGTGACAGGAGAGTCTCATAGAGACTCGCCCTGGAAGAAAGCTGTGTGTGAGTGTGTGTGAGTGTGTGTGTGTGCGCTGTTTACCTACAGTGATACAGAAAAGCGCTCTCTGAGAATTAGGCAAGAAGACAAAGCAGAAGCCTAGCTGCCTTTGTATTTTCTTAGGAAAAAGAGTAGGAGGACATGTAGCAACACATGAATTGTGGTTCTAGCTGGGCGGTATGTGTAGATACAGACTGTTTTAATTTCTTTGTTTTGTGCTTTTTATATTTTTAAATTTTTCTAAAATGATTATGCATTACTTTAGTATCCTATTCCCTCAAAGGGAAAAACATTAATAAAACCTTGCCCTTCATTCAAGAAACAAATCAAATCCCACTCTTCCCACGGAGCCCCACTGAAAGTCACCCCCATAAGCTCTCTGTACTTGATTCCCCTGCCTGGCAGTTGAGGAAATCCTGTTAACTTACCGTTACTTGCATTTGCCTCACTCTACTTACAAGCTCCCTGAGGTCAAGACTCATTCAATTTTGAACTCTTCCTGTTACTTGTTCACTAAATACGTATGCAACACAAATATTTCTTTTGAGAGAATGAATGGAAGCCTAATTAGATGTCTGAATTAACTAGTCCAAGACTTACTTTTAGGTGTCTATAGTAAATTCTTCAATAATAATTGTATCACTATGGTCTGCCCTCCCTTTGAATTCATTTGAAACATGTCACAATGGACAATGTTATCTGAATTATCCTCAGCAATTTTAGGTGTGTGTGACTTTTGGAAAGGTCTCTCTTTTTCTTCTGGGCCGTGAAAACAGTATCAAAATTTGCCTTCTGTTTTTTTTTTTCTTTATAGAGATAAAAGGTGAAATTTAAGAGGCTGAAAGCTCTACATTACATTTTATTAATCAAACTTGGCACTTGCAAACGAGAAAGCCGATCCCCTTTTCAGCTCGAATTGGATGGCTCAGAGTCCCAAACCTTTTCTCACGCGTTTGTCTCAGTAGACGTTTGCTGTAATCTTGCTGCTTGATAAACAACCATCAGATCTCACTGGCAGGCAAACATAAGCACCTATTTCTCACTGACACACCCGCAGTTGGCTGGTGGTCAGGAGATCTAGGTTGGGCTTGCCTGGCCTTGACCCGGGGCAGGCGGCTGGGTCCAGTTTTGCTCTACATGTTTCTCATCCTCCAGGATGCATGGTATTCTCTTGGATAAGGAAGGAATGCAAAGGACAAATCTAACTGCACAAGGACATTTTAGGGCATGCTTTCTGCCTCATGTTCTCTGACATCCCATTGGCTCTGGCAGGTCCCCTGTCCAGGCCCGACCTGAACAGCAAGGGCAAATAGACTCCTTCCATGGAAAGGGTGGGGGGAAGGAGAGGCAGTGAATATTTGTGGAACCATAAACTAATCTATTAGAGTGTTTCAGCACTTTTTTTTATCCTCATGGTTTTTGTACTCCAAATTCCACCATTCAGATAAGTTGAGAGGCACTGGGTACGGCATTACAAGTTGCGGTCCACCATATTTCCTCTTTTTCTGAACTGTTACAAATTCTAGGTGAAACCATTTGTAGTGAATTATTAAGTCCTAGGAGCATTTTGCACATCGTGTACTCGGCTCCCTGTAAGACCCCTCTTTATTCATGCTAAATATTAAACTTCTTGCCTCTGCCTCCCAGACAGTTTACGTGCCGAAAGCAGTCTTTCACAGTGCGTCCCTGCTTACCGGTTTCTTCGCCCTCTGCTTCTGTGCCTAAAGAGTGTCAAGCAAAGCCCTTCTAGACTGAGGTTCCGAGAAATGAATAATAATATGCTTTCAAGGGCTTGGAAGTAAGTGAGGAAAGCAAAAGATCAAAGAAATATTGTTCACTGAGTAGACAGTTCATAATGAAATGAAGCTCCTGTTTCTTTGATATTTATTTGAAGTTTTATACAGAGCATCTTTAATAGGCTAGAACCCTGGAGAGGAACTTCAAGGGGACATACACAAACTATAAGCTTTTTGTATTATAATAAAAGAAGTGTGTTATGGATCACTATTTTCCTGCAGAACAGAATATGATCCATAGAAAAATCAAACTGATTTATTAAATCCTGATAAAACAATATGACATAATGCTAACCTATCATGATAATCTATTAGCATTTATAAAATGATTAAATTGTGATATGCTAGGGGTACCTGTATACTGGTACAAATATGCATTTTTTCACTCAGATCCTCATAATGGCCCTCTTGAGGTAGCTATTGCATGGTTATATCCATCATTATTAATATAATGTAATATATTATTAAAAGACAGAAACATAGGTATGCTGCTATACATTTAACATAGAGGCTAAAACAAGAAAGCCAGGAAGTTGAGACTTAAAATTTCACATGTCTGGGCACATAGGTCCTTTTTTTCAGAGAGCGAGTTTTGCAGTTTCATTATGAAGGTAAAGGCATTGTCAGCATTCAAACCATTGACACTGAGTCAGAAAAGCTTATTTGAGAAGATTATTGCACTGATATTTCATCAAATGCAAGTTAAAGGGCTCCAAATTCAGTGACCTACTTTCTCACCCTGCCTTCGTCCATATAATGTTTTGACTACGCTGCAGCTTTCCATAATGCGTTATTGATTTTTATCTCAGTCTTATTTCTATTGGCAGGTTGTTTTAACAGAAAAAGAAAAGGTAGAAGGAGTAGGTTGTAAACGGGGACTGCACCCGGATAGTGCACCGTAAGCATTTTCTGGGCTCCTCTGAAGCACGCCTACAAATACTGGGAGCTCCAACTCCCTGGCTGTAATAACACTTTCTATATTTGGGTGTGATTTATCTCATGAGTTGGTTTGAGGTATCTAAAATGTAATCAATTAATTAATCTCCAGCCCCACTGCTGGCATCCCACATTCTCTGATAAGCCATTTTTAACGGGGGACATGTTGCTGACTGAAAGTTTTGCTCCTTAGTAGTTAAGTAACACCCCACACATTTTATGAATTTTCAGGACTGGAGCTTCTGTGTGGCATTGCTTTGAATGGTTTCCATCAAAACAAATTGGTTCCCAACGCGCAGAGCTAAATGGCTTTGTAAATTGTCTTTTCCCTCAGTGTCAATACTTTCTCCCCCACCTATTGTCATTTATCATTTAACTTAAATACCTTTGATCTTCTTGGTATCACGTTGGGTTCCTTCTACTTCCAGCTTCAAGAAGGCAGAAGCGAGCTTGTGATTTTGTGCGCTGCACTGCAGAGCGGTGGATCCGTTAGTTGGATGCCCAGGAAAGAAATGCTCTTGCCTGCACTCCTTCTCTGGAGCATGGTTCTGTCTGTGCAAAGGATTATGCTTGTTATAACGTCTCTCAGGGTGATTGAAGAAGGCTTTTTTTTCTTCTCTGATGTGCTGCTTGATACTCTGAATGCCAACCATGTTGTTCAAAGTGTCTTCCCATCTATTCACTTCAGTGACCCCCCAAAAGGCGATCATATTCATAAAAAGATTACATTATAGGTCAAGAGAGCATCTTTCTTTAAAAAAAAATAAAGCAAGTAACAGATCCCGTCACAGATACCTTATTCAGGTTTCAAATTTATTCCATTTTAGTCACTAGTGGTGGTAATGTTGAAAGGCCACCTGCTACTCATTTAAACAAAATTTTTATTGTTGTTCAATTATAGCTGTCCCCATTTCCCCCCACTGCTCTCTCCTGCCCTGCCCACACCCATCCCACATTCAATCCTCTGCACCCTCTCTTGTCTTGTCTATAGGTCCTTTATATACTTGTTCCTTGAGTTGCCCCTTCCCTTTTTTCCTTGTTATCCCCATTCCCCCTCCCCTCTGGTTACTGTCAGTTTGTTCTTTATTTCCATGTCTCTGGTTCTATTTTGCTGCTTGTTTGCTTTGTTGATTAGGTTCTACTTATAGGTTAGATCATATGGTATTTGTCTTTTATCTCCTGGATTATTTCACTTAGCATAATGCTCTCTAGTTCCATCCATGCTGTCACAAAGGGTAGGAGCTCCTTTCTTTCTGCTGCACAGTACTCCATTGTGTAAATGTAGCGTAGTTTTTTGATCCACTCATTTACTGATGGGCACTTAGGCTGCTTTCAGCACTTGGCTATTGTAAATTGTGCTGCTATGAACATTGGGGTGTATAGGTTCTTTTGAATTGGTGTTTCAGGATTCCTAGGGTATAATCTTAGAAGTGGAATCACTAGGTCAAAAGGCAGTTCCATTTTTAATTTTTTGAGGAAATTCCATACTGTTTTCCACAGAGGCTGCACCAGTCTGCAATCCCACCAACAATGCACTAGGGTCCCCTTTTCTCCACATCCTTGCCAGCACTTGTTGTTTGTTGATTTGTCTATGATGGCCATTCTGACTGGTGTGAAGTGGTATCTCATGGTGAATTTAAAGATATGGATCAAAGAAATGGTGAAGAAGGAAAGGGATTTCTTTTCAGATCTATCCACATGCTTCTTCCCTAGACCTCATCTCAGATCTTTTAATTTTGTTCATTCCAGGCCCTGGACCAACCTTCCATGCTATTCATCACATCTCAGTGGTGAGAATACATCTATATCTGTATATATTCTTACCTTGGGCCATTTTCTTTCCACACAAAGTTGTGATAGCAAATAATAATAAAACAGTAAAAACAAAAACATGTTGTACAACTCCAGTTGCATAGATTTAAAAAATTGGTTAAAATAGATAATTCTTATTCTCTCAAAAATATGTGTATATATTAAGGTCTGACTCAAGAAGAAGTAGAAAATGTGGAAAGATCAAAAACTGTGGGTGCCACCAAAAAAGTTGAGAGAAAATTGGCTCCAACATTGCACTGAGGGCCTAATGGTTATAAAATTGGGCTTCAAATTTTTAAGAATCAGATAATTCTCAGGCTTCAAAATATATTTTTGGCAAATTTAGAAAAAGTGCTATTTATGCACTTTGTATTCCTTGGGATAATATTGATTGGCATTTCTTTTTTCTTGTTAGGCTGTTGCAGTTGTCCTCATTTCCCCCTCTTTGTCCCCCTCCACCCAGCCTGCCCCGCTTCCATAGTCATTCCCCACACCATTGTCTCTGTCCACGTATGTTTTTTGACTAATTCCTCCCCTTCTTTCAAGCAGTCCCCACCTTCCTCCTCCCCTCTTATAGCTAGCTGTCAGTCTGTTCCATAATTCTTGCCTCTGGTTCTATTTTGCTCATTAGTTTATTTTGTTCATTAGATTCCACCTTTAAGTGAGATCATGTGGTATTTGTCTTTCACCAACTGGCTTATTTCACTCAGCATAATAGTCTCCAGTTCCATCCATGCTGTCACAAAAGGTAGGAATTCCTTCTTTTTCTCTGCTACATAGTATTCTACTAATATGACCCATGCCTTCTGCAATGATAATCGAGTCCAGGCCTAGGAGAGAACTTGGGGTCTGAGGTTGGAATGGTTGAGGAATCAGAAGGCAGGTGCAGTTTCCACAAATTATGTAAATGCCAAATATTAACTGCCTGGATAAGAGGGGTAGGACCATCTTCAGATTCATTAACCTTCCCGTGTTTGAGTCTCTCATTACACTCTGTGCATATCTCAGTTTCCTGGATTTGTCCACTCCTCAGTTATCCACTTTATGGCTGAGTCAGTCACTAGAGGTGAACTTGAGGGTAGGAAAGGAGCCTTATCCTTCCTTCCATCACTAGTACTTTTACAGTGCCTGCCATAGATAAGTCCTCAATACACGTTCATTGAGTGAGTGAATAGATGGTTGAGTGAATGAATAAGTAAGTGAACAAAAAGGGACTCCATTCATTTTTTGAAACTGGCAGAAGTCATGATTTTAAAATAGAATAAAAAAGAAAGCAGTAGACTTAGATCATTTATGAATATGTATGCAGAATCCCAAGTGAAATTCTAGCAAACCAAATGCAGCAGTACATTGAAACAATCACCCAGTATTACCAAAGAGAAGTTTATCCTGAAACCGCAAGGAGGGTTTTCTATTAAGAAAACTATTGCAGGCAATATGGAAATGTAAAGCGTTACAGCCATTTTGGAAAGCAATCTAGCAATATCTATTAAAGTTTTAAAAGATCTATATCTTTGAGCCAGATATGCCGCTCCTGGGCATCCATCCCAACAGAAGTAAAAGCGCAAGTGAAGCAAGTAAAAGGACATGTGTACAAACATGTTTACTGCAGCATGGTTCAGAGTGGCGGAAAGGTGGAAACCACGTTAACGCCCACCAGAGGGGACGGGCTGAGTGATGGTGCACCCACACAGCAGAGCGTTAGAGCTACTCCACGTGGTTCCCACACAGTATTAGTCAGTGATGAAAAGCAAGGTGCGTACAGCTATTAGTGTATATGAAAAGATCCCGTTTTGCATAAAAGGCAATAAAAAATAAAAATAAAACACCAAAAGCAAAACAAAAGAAAGCAAACAAATTCCTGTATCTGTGTATGTACTAGTTGAATAGCCGTGAGTGATATTACTTCTTCGACTTCAGGTACCTCGTTTGTAAAATTGGGGTGATGATAATGTCTATCTTCCAGGGATTTTGTGAAGATTAAATGAATTAATACATACGTGTAACATGCCTGGTACATAGAAAGTACCTGAGAAATATTAGCTATTGTTATGATGATGATGTTACTAAACCTGAATAAAACATGCTGAATTCAAATAAAAATGGGGGAGAACACATACTAGATTGTTAACCTGGTTACTGGATGTATTGATGAGGGCTGATCGGGATTGAAGGGAGAAGAAAGGTCCAAATGAATAAGGAAAAGAACATAGATGTATGTTTCACATGCATATACTTATTTTAAACGGTGGCACATGGAATTATGTACAAAGAGATACAATTAATTGTAAAAGGAATACAAGTATAACAAATCAATAGACCCAAAAAGAAAAAAATGCTGCAAAATAATATATGCTGAAAAGTCGCTTTCTAAAGTTTGATCCCGTCTCTCCTTAATTGTAAGTCCAAGAAAACTTGGAAATGTGTTTATTTAAAGATATAAAGGATAAATACATTAAACACCAGCCATCACAGACTCTGAAGGAAACACATTACCACAGGGTTTCTCCAAGTGCGTTTTCCAGAACACTGATTTCACAAGTGAAATAGGAGAATTCGGCTCCGCAATGATTTGGGGACATGTCACTTGTGGGCACCCTGCACCTGAATCATGGAATGTCAGCATGGCAAAATCTAAGTACTTTTTCAACCTTGAGGTTCTAGGTAAAATGCCTCTTTTTCAGAAGAACCTTCCCTTGGCCATGTTCTTTCAAGTCCATCCCCTTCCTGTCATTTCCTGTCACACTGCTCTGTTTATTGTCTCACATCGTACCTAATAATTAAGAGAACTTCATTGAAACGCAGTGACATCGTAAGAATTTTCTCCTTGTGTGTTCTAGTTGTATGTGTTGTTTAGACCAGAGTTTCATTGATGGAATCAGTTTTTCCTCACTAACCTCTTTCTACTGAAGAAATTTTTAAAGAAGTTTGTCCATAAAAAATCGGTTTCTGCGGACATTGTAGCCAAGAGTCACGATTTTGTAATTCTTACTGTGTGGATTGCTTGTTGAGAGGCCCTGGCTCCCTGTGGAAATTCACGCCTCGGTTTTCCACACTTACAAAAGGAGGCAGTTGTGCTTGATTCTCATCTTCCCTACAAGTGTTTTGCGCACAATGGAACGCATTTTTATAAAGCCCTTTGAGTTTCCCCAGTGGAGTGAGAGTGACGTTGGCAAGACAGTGTTATGACTGCTGTCGATGTTCAAGGCCACTTTCCTTTTTTGTGTTTAACTTTGTCAGGATGCATGTGTGGCCCAACGGCTAAGTTATCTCTTATCTTTCTAAGTGCTCTGTGTTAAGATCTGCTTAAACCTGTGCCTTTTCTTCCTTTCTTTTTTTGATAGTTGGGGTGATCAGGGGAGATTTTCAGAATTGAAAGAATTCCTTTATCCCTCACTCCCCTTGTGATTGCAAAATAACTGTGCTAAGCTTTCATGCTTGAGCAGAACTCCAGAGTAGAAAAAAAATGTATGTTTGCCCCTAATCAGCTGGGTTGAATTTCTGTGTTGTATCTCAGTGAGTATAGCCACAGCCAGATTGGCTGATTGCTGGCGTTTCTACTAGCTACCACTCTACCATAAAAATCTCTGTGTGTCCTGAACCGATAATCACAGATGGGCTGTTTGACCATCTTCCAATACTTTCTCCACCAGGTCCTCATGAACATGGAAGACATAAAAGTCCGTGAAATGCAGATTTTTGACTTCAAAAAGAAAATCGCTGAATCAGAGACTAAATTAAAACAGCAACAGAACCTGTATGAAGCTGTGAGGTCAGACAGGAACCTGTATAGCAAAAATCTGGTTGAAGCTCAGGTAAAGAATATAGTTATTTTTTTACATTTTGATCCCTTCCTATCCTGGCTTTAAAGCAATTTCTGTTACCCTAATGGCAGAATTTAGAATAGCTCAAGAAAATAATCTCATGGAATTCATTTATGCATAACTGTCATATTATTTGAAATGGAAATGATATGACTTGATAGGATGTGAAGATCGTGGTCCTGCTTTTAATTGTTATGTAGAATTGCCATTCTCCTGTTTCTAATTTTTAAAACTGCTAATAGCTGCTGCGAATCAGAGGGGGGCAGCTTACTCTTGTCATTTAATTGCAGAGCTTTGCTTTGTAATCTTTTAGTTATAATGTTGTGTGGTTCCAGTTCCTCTCTTGTAAAACTAGGAATAAAGTGTATGTGTGTGTGTGTGAAATATTCATTATGCATACTTTGCATATATCTCATAAGAGTATTTTGCCAGTTCCTGCTGTAGAGTACTTTGAGGTTAATGCCACAATAGTCTGTATTTTGCTGTGTATAAGGCCCATTTTTTTGCCCAAATTTTGAGGGGAAAATAAGGATGCACATTATATATGGGTAGTACTCATTTTTTATCCATATAAATTTTTAGCTCTTTTTTTATGCTTATATTTTAAAAGTATAACTTTAGAAAGCAATAACTATATCTGTGTTTAAAATAATACCCTGGAATATGATAATCAGTTTTATTTATAAGAAATCAAATTAAAATATTGAAAGTTTTTTCCTTGACAGTTTGGATTAAAAACATGGGTGTGCATTATACACGGCAAAATACTGTACAAGTTGTACTGTACGAGTTGTAACTATTTGAGAGACCATTGTTTCGAGAGAGCCTCCCTTAGAAGTTCTTGAATGTGTATTGAACTTCCATACAGACGGTGGGGTCCATTTAATTCACTTTCAAACATTTCTCCTTTCATTTCGCTAGGATGAAGTAACGAAAATGAAGAGAAAATTACAGATTATGACCCATCAGGTAGATCAGCTGAAGGAAGAGATCTCTGCCAAAGAGTCAGCACTTGTGAAACTGCATCTGGAACAGCAGCGGATAGAGAAGGAGAAGGACACATTGAAGGTACGGATCTATACTCAGAGTGATGGACCAATAGTTTGTCTATCCAGCCTGCCACGGAGGCAGGCTCTGCACTCACTGAAGGCAGCGAGGAGCAGGGAGGACAGCCACCTCCAGGTCAGGCTACCTTACAGGGGGTGCTCCCAGGTGAACAGAGGAGGAGGCCATGGACAAGCACCCAGTTCACCGGTGCTGGCTTTCCTCACATCCGTGGAAGAGCACCCAGCAGGTCAGCAGTGCCCGAGGGGTCCTGGAGCATGCAGGCCTTCTCCAGTCCTGCACATTCACAACCCATGTCCAGCTCTTGTGTTCACGCCCAACCCTCCCAAGTAACGCTCTATTCCAAAGATTAATTATTACCCCATAATGAGGTTCGAGGTGGCACTAACTGCCTTCTACAAATCCTACTTTAGAACAAGCAATGGCTTGTGCCAAAGAGCAATTCCTAATTCTTGAGAGTTTGACTTTGGTTAACATTTGTTTCATTCATGTGTTCCATCACCAGGTATCTACAAATATAGGTCCAAAGAAGCATCGTAACAAAAAAAAATAAAATAAAATAGAAATAAAATAAAATAAAATCATAAAATAAAATAAAATGGCAGTCGCTCTCTGTTTTTCTGTCCTGGTCCAGCAGAGCTGGTGCACATGAAAGATGATTAAAAGCTCCTGCTCCAGAGAGTCTGCTCTAAATGGGGGATCCTGGGTCTGGGTAGCTTTGGGTCATCAGTTATAGGAAGATGATTGCTTTGGACTTGCTATGAAACTATGATACCTTTTCCCTCAGCATTTCCCATTAAGGCAAAAATGAGTAAAAGAAAAAGGATGCCAGCTTGATTTATTATTTGGGGTTATCCAAGGGTAACTTGCAGTGGTGCTTGGACTGGATAATTCTGGCCTATCATTGAGCTCATTTGACATTCCACAGGAAAATATGACAGCTCAAATGTTGAGTTTGAGCCTTTTGATTTTGTTAGCCTCACATTTGAATCATGTTCCACACAGGGGTCTGGATTTTTTGCATCTGAAATTCACAAACCAAAACCCTGGAAGAAATGGCATGTTTTCTAGTAACTTTGCTCCAAGAGACATTTAGCTTATTATTGTGAGTTCTTTGAAGCTATGTGGGTGCATAACCCTCTCGCCTGTTTGGTAGACCAAGAAATGCCTTTGACAGGATAACCCAATTTGTTACTTCTCCAGGCCAACAGACAAGCAATTGTCTATACTAGGTCATCCCCATTCTCATTTATCCCCCTCAAAAGAAAACAAAATCTTGCTCCTTTCATGTTCCTTTTCCCTTCTCAGTTGCTACAAGGCTCTACCAACTCCTCAGGATTCTAGCCATTGTCAGCACGTTATGGTTATGACAAAATGTCAATAGTTCTCTGTGGATGTGGCTGCACCTGCCTTCGCCTGCCCATTCTGTCCCAGTCTTATTTCATTAGCACCGAAGGAGCCATCTCATTGGAGAGTCTGCCTTCTAGTCCTAACAAGTCTGAGATTCTGTCTCTGCACCTCCCATCATCCCACATCGACCTGACAGCACTTTGATTCTTGGTGAATAATTCAATGGCAAACTCTCCATGTCCAGAGCTCAGTATCCCATTAGTTACTAGCTTAAGGGCACCGCATCCTTTTACTTAGTGGACTCTAGAATGACATAGATGGAGACTGTTGCAAAGAGAGAGAGGAAGCCTAATTATTCTCATGGCTAGACAGCTTCATGTGATCCTCTTCATTTTGTTGGATGTTAAGAGATGACTTCTGTGAAACCCAGTGAATGTCAGGATCATGTACGAATGGGTGAAACTCCCACAAGTGTGGTTCTGTAGATATGATTTGTGCCTGTAACCAAGTTAGATGATAACTATTCTGTAAACATCTACCACAGAACAGTCTAATTATGGAGGCAGTGACTAAAGGTTTGTCCAGCCATTGTGTTACAACCCCGCACTGCCAGAAACACTGTCAGAAATGCCAGTACCTTGGGCTCCACCTAGAACATTGCTTGATGGGTGTTTGGGTGCAGTGCAATTGTTACCATCTTTTCTGGGTGAGACAGCTCAGATTTATAACTGCTAAATGCATTAGACCCAAGGTATTTTGTTGATGCTAACATTTGCTGCCAACGTCTAATGCCACATTTTGTTTACAGCCCATAAATTTGTGACATAAGGAGACCATTCAGAATTTTGATATATTATGAAAAAAAAAAAACAAGCAATGCCAGACACACGAATGGTTTTACATTCTAGACAGATAGTTTTACACACCGTTGATTGCATTTTAATATAACAGGGGTTTCATTTTGTTCTGCTGATGGATTCTGATCAGCTCTTGGCACTCAGGAACAGAGAAGTGAATGTTGCACATCTGGGAAAATAAAAGTTTTATTAAAGAAAGCATGAGCCAAGCAGGTATTTTATTGCTGTCTTCGTTGTTACCTTAAATGATTGTAGGAATAGAAAGGCTGGTTCTTCAATTGCTTTCCTAATAGGCAATCCCCAAAGTGGTAAATGCTAGACCAGATCTTTTCTCAATAAGTATTTCCTTTTGCTTATCCCAGGGCCAAAACGTATTTCATGAATGAACAAACAAAATGTCATAAGAGAAGCCCTTAGTTTTATAGTGGCTGACTGCATTTAGTTTGTGATATCACACATTACTAGGTGCACAGTATCTTGTGCCGTCTGGATAAGTTTGAGGCATGGAGTTAATAACTCTTGGTCTTCATGGATTAGAAACAGACCTAAAAGAGAGTTGGGTTGGCTCACAGGTACTTGTAAATATGGGGATTTTTAGCATCCCCATTACGTTTTTGGGTGGGTGAGGGTGGGGGTGGTTCCCAATAGTTCTTGGAAAGAAAAAATTATTACTTTTTCACTGTCATTTGCTGATATGCAAGCCATTGGAAGGCTGAAACCTTGGTAATATCTTGTCAACTCCCTTGTGATTCCTCGAGTGGGTGAAAGCAGATCCCTCCTCCAATTTGTTTCTTCTTGTGCTCACCTGGTGTGTGATACCACCTGTCTTTTCAGTTTGGGCTTGGACCCTCTAAAGACATATTCTTTTTTCCTCTAATATGGATACCTCTATAGCTTCCTCCTGCCTATACTCTGTAGTATTTGGTCTCCCAGGTCCTTTCCAGGCTGGCTCAGCTGTTTATCAGCCTTATCTCCTGCTGTTCTCTACCTAACACTCTCATCCAGCCACAGGGGATGCTTTGCTGACTGGTGAATGTATCGAGTACTTTACAGTCTGCATGTACTCTTGTTCCCACGGCCTGACCGTTGACTACTATCTCCATAAAACATACCTATTCACTTTCAGAATATTTGTCAAATGCCAAGGCCCTGATTGGCTCTTCCGTCTAAACACCAGGGAGAAACAGGAACTTGTTCCTGTGGACTTGTATGTCCTTTTTCACACTGTACATAGCATTTCCACACTGTAGTGTGGTTGGTTATATCACCCACAGATGGGGAACCCCTCACATCTTATTCATCTTCTGTATTTGACTTGGAGGTATTGTGTGATGATAGATAGCTTCAGAATCCAATGAACTAGGTTGGAATCTCAACTCTGTTACTTACCAGCTGTGTGACTTTGGGTGAGTTAATTTGTTTTTCTTTGTCTCTGTAATTGCATTTGTAAAATGGGGATAAGAGTAACTATGCAAAATACCTAATATCTTGCCTACAGTATGTAGGTCACAAATATACTTGTGGAAATGAAGTCAACATATCCTTTGATGAGAGCAATTTTCCTTCTGAAACTTAACAGACCATAGCATCCTTTCTCCATCATTCTTATGTCTTTCATGTAACCTCAAGAGCTTCATGATCTGACCTCTCCCAGGATGTTTCCCTGACAACCCAAGTCCTCCGACCTCCTGTAACATCAACTCATTGTCTTTGTGACAATAAAGATATGGAAACATTATTGCCTGGACTTGTTAATATTTGCACAATTTGTGTATATCTTATCTTCTCATCTATATTGGAAGCACCTTAGCAGTAGAGGATCTATATATCTTTTAATACCATGATATCTCTTCTGTTCCATTAAGATATTTTGGAAGCTAGACAATTGGCTGTTGTCTTTACTAATTTAATTTTTGCTTGAAATGGGCTTTATTTCTGTAGTTGATGTGCTGGTAGTATTAGGACCATTATAGGAGCTGGTACATACAAGGACCCATCTCCCCATGCCCATCCCCACATTTTCTCCTGCACTATTCTTTGTGACTTCTCCTCATGTTTAGCTGGTAAGAGAAGTGCTGCTGAATACCAATGAAGCCCTGTTATACACATATAGAAAAATGATGGAAATCCCCGAAGGGCACAACTCATAGAATAAACATGATCACTATAATGTGCATTGCTCTTCTTTACAGGCTGTGTGTATGTGCGTGTGTACAGCTTGTTTTGCTTGTGAGAGTGATCAAACCGTGTTAAACAAAACATCAGAGGAAAGTGTGAGAAGCACGCTGTACATCTAATTCTGGGCCCTGCAGTCCTGGTTTGTGCTGTTACAGAGTGAAATTTGTCCGTATCTTTCATTTTTTTGTCAGGCTGAGCTGCAAAAGCTGAGACAACAAGCCCTGGAGACCAAACACTTCATTGAAAATCAGGAAGCTGAAGAGAGAAAACTCTTGCGAATTATTGCTGAGGCTGATGGGGAGAGGCTGAGACATAAGAAAGAATTAGACCAGGTAGGAACATTTTCTCACCAGGCCTGTAGCTCATCAGCCAGCACAACTGTTTGATTCAACTCTTCACAAGTCCTTGTTCTTCTCTAAGCTTTTCCATTCAGTTTATTGGAGGAAGAACAATAGCAAAGGCTCATCTTCTATTGATTAATTATGCAATATTTATTTATTTCTTCAAGTCATGTCTATGAGCACTTACCATGTGTCAGTCACTCCTGTAGGCACTGGGAATGCATGGACCAATAAGAACATAAGATCCTGTCCTCAGGGAGCTTATATTCTAGTATAATATGATTGCAGTGAATAATTACATAATTTGGGGGTTAGGAACTTATATGGTTTTCATAGATCTGGCAGGTTAAAAAAAGAAGTGGCCAGTGTAAGACAGTAAGGAGTGGTGGAACTTGGCAAGAGGTAGCCTACTGTAAATCGTTCACATTTCAGCATTTATGAACCAGTGGGCTGGGAAATACACAATGAAACACCTATGGATTATTATTACTATGGATTATTTGTTGTACTATTTCTCTTTCTTTTTTAAAATGAAAAAATAGAGACATTTATTGAAAAAGACATAAAATACAAAAAACATTGCACATAGGACAATGACACCTCAGTCCCCTTCGAAGTAGGCACCTTGGGACCTCACATAGTTCTCTCAATTGCCATCAGCTGCCCCATCATATTTTCCTTTCTTTTTTTTTAAACAGATTTTATTTATTTATTTTAGATAGAGAGGAAGGGAGAGAGAAATAGAAGGAGAGAAACATCGATGTATGGTTGCCTCTCGTGCTCCTGCTACTGGGGACCTGACCTGGCCTGCAACCCAGGCATGTGCCCTGACTGGGAATCGAACCAGTGACCCTTTGGTTCGCAGGCTGACACTCAATCTACTGAGCCACACCAGCCAGGGACTGTCGTATTTTCCTGAATTGCATTGACAGTCTGAAATCTCTTCCCTTTCAAAGGTGATTTTAGTTTTTCTCAAAACTAAACTTAAGTAGCTTTAAAAACTTAAGTAGCTTTAGTTTTGAGAAAAACTAAAATCTAACAAGACTGCAAACCCTCATGAAAGGAGTGCAGCCTTGATTGTCTAGCCAGCTGTTTCCAGTGCCCCACCTACTGGGCGCCTAGCACATGTGGGCATTGGCTAGATATTCATCAACTGAATGACTGCTGATGCCATCACAAAAGGTGTGACCCTGGTCTCCTGGCAGCCATATCCTTCTCTACCTTCCTAGGTCATCAGTGAGAGAGATATCCTCGGGTCGCAGCTCATTCGGCGCAATGACGAGTTGGCTTTGCTCTACGAGAAGATCAAGATCCAACAGTCCATACTGAATAAGGGCGAGAGACAGTACAGTCAGAGGGTGGAGGACATGAGAATCCTCAAGCTTGAGATCAAGAAGCTTCGCCGGGAAAAGGTCATTCTTGCCAAAAGTGTGGCTAATGTCAGCGAACTCAGGTAATGGGAGACACCTCCAAACTGAGCACAGCAGTCTGTGGGGAGTCATGGAAATGACCCTGTGTTCTATTCGTTGATCATTGAGGTCTTTATCAAGTTGTATAAAATGATTTTTTATATGTTGAAATTACTAGCAAATAATAACAACTTCTCCATATTTCAGAATCTACACTTTGCCCTTTCTATGTCACAAAAAATGAAATAGTTCCCTTTCAGGGGAAAATAAGGGAGTGCAAAAAGATTTTTAAAAAACTTTATTCTGGATTTAAAAAAAGAAATTTCAAGTCAAATCACAAATACAAACTAGTTATAATTCAGGCAAAAAGTTCCCATGAACTCTTTAGACTTTCTTTAATAAGAGTACGCGAGGCATGGAGCATCAATATTTAAATTTAATTCTGGTAACATTTGCACATTTTTTTCTTGGAATTCTATACAGAACGAAAGGGGGGGATTTAATTTTATCACTATTTGAAAACTGTTTCCTTAGAAGGCAGCCAAATTTTATACCTCACTCTTGATTTATCTTCTTCGGCTTTCACTTTAGCTCAGTGCGCCTTCTTCTTGCTTTAAATCCTGCATTATACAAGATGTACTTCCCCTTTGGGAAAACATCGCCATGTTTCATATAGGCAATTGCAGGAACCAAATAAGAGGCTTGGTGTTTTCTTAGTCACTATCTTTATTCCCCACTGGCTTGTAGATGAACAGTATCCTTAACAACCTGGGGACAAGGACAGTTTTGATTGCCTTCTTAAATTCATCAAATTAGAAATTAGTTTTGATATTTAGATGCAGTGAATAACCTCAGGAATATCAAAGGAAGTTGCCACTACCAAGGATGGATCTATACTCTTTTTTTCTAAGAGTTGCTTGTATTTCGGATGATGAAAGTAATACAAATTCATTGTAGAAAATGTGGGAAATGAAGAAAAAATACAAAGAAGGGATTAGAAAAATTGCTCATAAGTTCACTACCCAGAGATATGTACCATCATTGGCATTCTGGAGACAGATGGATTCATTCTTAAGTAGCTATTGAATGATCTCTGAGACCATCACTAAACTTGCCAGCCATGAGTTATTTTTATTACCTATACAAAGGACCAAATTCTACCCATTCCTCGTCAGTATTGCTGGTTTGTTGATAATAGATTTTATTTTTCTTTTCAATGGGAAAACAACTTAATAAAGACATTGGAGGCAAGCAGGCATGAATTCCAGCCTCAGCCTTGCTACCCACAAGATGTGTGACCTTGGGAAAACCTCTTAACTTCTCTGAGTTTTAGACTTGTGGTTAAAGTTAAACACGAAAACAAACATAATGTGCCTCCCACAGGGTGTAGTACAAGATAAGCCGTCAGCCACAGTCGCTAATACTCTTGCCCTCCTCTTCTGATGACACTCTAGAAAACAGAAGTGTTAAAAATACGTTTTTAATCCTAAGCAGCTTGTTTTGAGCTCCCTGAGGAGCGAACACCATGCAGTTAATTCTAATGGCTTGTCTTGCTAATGAGGGGAAGTTGTATGATTGGTTTAAATGAAGCAATTAAGCAGAAGGGATGGCTTCGTGTTGGTAATCTGCACACTCACAGCAAATGAGGACAGAAAGGAGTTCCTTGTTGCCCACCCTGACTGCCCTTGTCGATGCCAGTGCCTGCCTCTGCTCTGCCCACTGACAAAGCCTCTCGTTCCACAGGGGGGCAGCCCGATCACAAGGTACTGTGGATGGCTGTAGCCCATTACCTGCTAATTAGAGATTCCTGCAGATTTTAGAAGTGTATTTGAGCCAGAGCTAGTCAGTCCTTCAGGACTCTTTCAGCCATCTGTGTAGTTGTGGAGCACCAGCTAACATGTCACTCCTAATTCGGTGTTTCTCAATGGTGGCTGTACATTAGAAATTACCACTAGGACTTAAAAACCTACAAAATCCAAGCCACATGTAAGACTGATTACAGCAGAATCTCTCTGGGGGTAAGGGCCAGGCAAAAGCATGTTTTCAAAGCTTCCCTGGTGATTCCAAAGAGCAGTTAGGGTGGCTGATACCCTAGCCTAATTGGTGTCAGGTTGTCACTCAAGCCCCAATGTCTTGAAGTCGGGCGCCATACTTAGTAGTGGAATGTTGTAGGTTCCCTTGCTGCTACTGCAGAGCCATTTAGAGACATTAGAAACTATATTGAAATTCTTGTAATTCACCTTCTCTGTTCTTTTCATATGCTTCTAAATTCCTGGGTATCCAGAATCATGATTCTGAAGTTCTGGTACCCTCCCCCCCTCCCTCCCTTCCTTCCAAAAGCTAAGGCTGAATTTTGAGCTCTGCGAGCATTGGTATCATCTGTGTCTGGCTTGGATTAGGCGACTGGTCTCAGTGTTCACAGAAGTCTCCTTAATTCCAACTTTTTACATAAGATGTTAGTGTGTATGTAAAACCACATAAAGGTATGATATTCAAATGGGTGCAGAATTCCTTTGCAAAAGGAAGTGTGTCTTACGCAGGCAGGAGCTTTTCCACATGCAAAGAGAATTTCTGAAGGAGAGGACGCGATGCCGAGCCCTGGAGGAGGAACTGGAGAACCCCATGAACGTGCACAGGTGGAGGAAGCTCGAGGTAACGTGTGGCAGAGCCTCGCACCCCCAAATCTCTTCTTCTACCCCACACGGCCTCATACCTGAAGCACAATGAAAAGCATGGTTTTATTCAATGCTA
>PVKM010015926.1:0-27385 GCA_004027735.1 Carollia perspicillata | reverse complement strand
GAGGGGAAGCAACAGTCCTACCACAGGAGTCACTCTGCCCCACCCGGTGGTGCTTAAGTCCTGCTACTGAGGAGCAAAACTGGAAGACTTTACTCTTTAACCCTACAGAAAGCCTGCGGACAGAGGTGGATTGCTGGGAGCTCTGAGGCCTCCGCTGACCTGCCCCCAGGCCTGGTGCTGGTAAAAGCAGTCCTTGGTGTGCAGCCTGGTTCTTTCTGCACAAACCCAGGCCCAGCAGAGGGAGCCACGTGCTGCGGATCACTGGTAGCTCCAAGCCAGTCAGTTACCCAGGGCCAGTCACAGGCAGGCTTTGACTTAGACATGCAGCAGAGTCTTACAGATCTACCTAATACATAGAAACAAATACTAAGAAGCAGCCAAAATGGGAAGACAAAGAAACAGACCCCAACTGAAAGTACAAGAGAATTCTCCAGAAGAAGAATTAGATGAAATGGAGGCAATTTATCAGATAGAGAGTTTAGAGTAATGATTATAAGGATACTCAACAGCATGAAATGACAACCCACAGAATGGGAGAACAGATTCACCAATATGCCTGATAAGGGGTTGATACCCAAAATTTATAAAGAACTTACAAACTCAACACTAAATAAACAAACAACCCAATTTAAAAATGGGCAAAGAACCAGAATAAACACTTTTCCAAAGAGGACATACAGATGGCCAATAGACATATGAAAGGATGTTCAATCTCACTAATCATCAGAGAAATACAAATTAAAACCATAATGAGATATCACCTCACACCTGTCAGAATGGCTGTCATCAGTAAATCAACAAACAAGTGCTGGCAAGGATTTAGAGAAAGGGAAACCCTTGTGCACTGTTGGTGGGAATGCAAATTGGTGCAGACACTGTGGAATGTGGTATGGAGATACCTTAAAAAATTAAAAATGGATCTACCTTTAAATCCAGCAATCCCGCTTCTGGGAATATACTTAAAGGAACCCAAAACAGCAGTTTGAAAGAACAACAGCACCCTTATGTTCACTGCAGCTTTATTTACAATCACCAAGATATGGAAGCAGACCAAGTGTCCATCAGTAGATGAGTGGATAAAACTATGGAACATTTACACAATGGAATATACTCAGCTATAAAAAAGAAAAAGTTTTACCCTTTGCAACAGCATGGAGGGACCTGGAGAACATTATGCTAAGTGAAATAAGCCAGGCAGAAAAAGACAAGTACTCTATGATTTCACTGATATGTGGAATCTAATGAACTGAGCTAAGAAGCAAAATAGAGACTGACTCATAGATACAGAGGTGGGGAGATTAGGGGTTGACAGGATGAGCAAAATGGAAAAAGGACAACAGTGTGGTGACTGTTACAGGGAGGTGGGTATAAGGGGACTAAAATGGTAATTGAAAAATACAATAAAAAAAAAAACCGTATCTTTAAGGAAGAAAGCCTGTTTTAGCTCTACCCCAGAAATTAAAAAATTAATCCTGAAATAGAATAATGTAGGGATCAAGAATCCTTCTTTCAGAATTCCCCTAAATTAATACCAACAACTCTCTCAAGACATGTAGATTCTAAAGGGTAATAATGAACCATGTCTTTCTCTCATTCTTTTCCTCAATCCAATAACTGAATTGTTTCCATTTTATCTCTACGTCTGTAAAATATTCCTGTTGTACGTTACATCTTCAGCCATCTACTTCAGGTCAACAAAAGTTTGCAATAACTTCCTAAATAAAAAACACCTGTCTTTCAGGTGTTTTTTTATGACAACACCAATACTTAAATAGTTATAGTATTAAGGAATGTTTCCATTTATTTTTTTAAATGTTTCAGTGCTCTCAAGTAGCATTAACTAAAACAAAATAACTAAAGGAGATGCTATCACTATCAAGCAGTAGCAAAGGAAATTTACTAACTGAATTTTGATTTACATGCCATTTCAGAATGTGGGTGAAATAATATGTCATTTACCACAACACAAATAAATAATAATCCATGCTCTTTTTCTTACTGCATTTACTAGTTTCTTACATTAATTAGAATACAATCATGTATTACTTAAAACACACCAATTATATCTGTTTTCAGAATTTCAGAATTTACCACAAACTTTGTAAAATTATAGTCTGATGTGCATTTAGACATTTAGGTAAAATTTAGGTCACTTTTTAAGCATTTACACTATAAAAATAAATGTCAAGTCACAACAAAGCAAGAATTTTAGACAAAATATTTCTGTAAAGTATTGAAAATTATCCTCTTATAAAAATTAAAAATATTTTTCTTAGGTTCATAAATACTAAAAATTCAAAAAATTTCTTATTTCAAGAAATCCATGAAAGAAGAAAGTCTGAATACAGTAGTCATAAATGCAGGTTGTAGAATTAGACTATCCGAATTCAAATCCCACATAAAGCTGTTACGTGTGATCTTAGCCAAGTTAGCCAGCTGTTAAGGACTAGCTATTTACTCATCTGTAAAATTGGGATAATACTATCCACCTTATAGGGTTACTTAAAAAAATGAAGTTAATACATATAAAACACTTACAATAGCACCTTATACCCCTTAAAATCATTCAATGAATATTAGCTAATCACATCATCATCATCACTATATTCTAAGCAAATACAGATTCATAAAGAGAAGGAAAGTTACAAACACAACTACATAAAAGCATGTAAGGAATAAACAGGTTATTGAGTGAATGACTAAAAAAATTTGAAAGTACCTGTGGCATTCACAGCTTAAATTAACAGTGGAATTATTTGCCTGCACAATTGAGAAAGTACATGTGTGAGTGCCAAGAAAATAATTACCATTAAATTGCGTAACAGCAGTCTCCTATAGTGAGGCAGTAAGAAGAGTGTGCTGGAA
The DNA here is from genome assembly GCA_004027735.1 of Carollia perspicillata. Taxonomy (NCBI): domain Eukaryota; kingdom Metazoa; phylum Chordata; class Mammalia; order Chiroptera; family Phyllostomidae; genus Carollia; species Carollia perspicillata. The sequence goes on along the minus strand of PVKM010015926.1, from coordinate 24,520 downwards.
AAGGCACACAGACGCCCCAGCACACACAGGAGGCTTGTCAGACGCTCACACTGTCCTGTTCCTCGGCTTGTGTGGGCAAGACGCAGTTGTTAACATGTATTTCTTTGCTATTCTGTACACAAATGTACAGAACTTTTCAGTTTGTATGTTACAATCTAATATTTTGTTTTTAAAAAAGTTAAAGACTCATATTTAAATCTAGCAAATATAAATCATATTTCTATCTTTTTAAATACTGTAGTAGTAGCAGCTGTACAAATAACAAAATGTTCAGCATTAGGTTCCCTGCACTTGAAAGGTGACTGCTTCACTCTCCACCTCCTCACAAGATACCGAATCTGTAGCACACACACATATGTCATAAAGAAACCCACCAGCTTACATTTGGCAACTATAACACTATAACAATTTGCAAAGATCTTAGAACATAAACCTCTAAGTCGCACTTTTCACGTACCTAATTGGCTACTGAACATCTCTACTTCAATGTCCACAGGTCCTCAAAACATATCTTTTCCTCTAAAAATCTTCTTTTCTTGTCTCTATCTTCCTTAGTGATTATCACTATCCACCAAGTAATTCAAAATCAAAATCTGATAAACTGTTTATGTTTTATTTTGAAATAAAGCCATGTGAAGGCAGTGAGGATTTTAAGCTCAAGAATTACACCAAAATGAGTGCAGTATGGATTATAGGATGGTAAGAGTGGAAGCAGAAAGACAGTCAAAAAAAGGCTATTTGAATCTAAACATAATAGTAGATTGGATAAGAGTGATACGAGGGAAACTTAAGAGAAGTGAATGAATTCTAGAAAGAATCTGGAGATAAAATTTCACAAAATATGCTAATGGACTGGATGATAAGATGATTCCCAGGTTTCTGGCTTGAACAACTAGAAGATGGTAGTAGAACTGTTACAGTGAAACAATCAGAATGCCAGGGAGTCTCCCGCATCGGCCAAAATGGTGGCAGGGGTGGGGGAAGGTCTTACACTGCGCACAAAAAAAGCTAGCAAGATAACTGGATAGAAAAAATAGACCCTCCCCCTACCTTCAGTACCAGATGGGGGCGGGGGGGCACGGAAGGGGGTGAACCAGGAGAAGACAAGCATATGTGCCATAAAAGTCAAAATGGTGCAGGGGGAGGCTCAGGACCAAAGAAGCCTGTCAGTATAGACTAGGGAAAAGAAGAGATTGGTCAGAAGGTGGGCCCACTGAAGCACACAAAGGTTCGAGAAGTTGAGTGGTCATTTTGAGAAAGCACATGGTCAATCCCACACCCAAATACAACCAACCCCAGGGGAACAAGGAAGCTTTTTCTCCCTCTCTCTCTGGCTCATGACCTGCATTCTCAGAGTGTTCCTGCCTGTTTTCTTCATGGGCCACATGGCCTTAGCAGACACATAGACTTGGCCTCCACGGTGGACTCTCTCTGTCTCTCTTGCACACCTGGTAATGCACTTGCCAGTACACTCTCTCATCCAGGAGCACGTTACCATGAAGCCCAGGCAGCCACACGGCCCCTAGTCATGTGGGCTCCACATCCAGGCTCCAGGAGGCAGCTGGGAACAACCTAAGGTACCTGGATGGGTACTAAAACCACTTAGCAGCTGCCTGAGGGGCTCCAAAGGACTCTAGTTTCAAATGGAGCAGGAACTCTGGACACTGGCATTTGTCTTGGCCTTGCTGAGGACAATTGGACTTTTCCCATGGCAGAAAGAGGAAAAGGACTTCGCAACAGGAGTCCACCACTGTCCCAGGTCATACTACAACTAAATAAAACCTCATTATCCTTTTGCACCTGCATCTGCCTCACATGTTTGGCTTTTCTGGTGATAGGCAGCCAAACCTCCGTTTTTTCTTTTATTACAGAATCATTTTCCAAGAAAAAAAGACTGTCCTGGCTAGTGTGGCTCAGTGGATTGAGCACCGGCCTGCAAACCAAAGGGTTGCTGGTTCAATTCCCAGTCAGAACACATGCCTGGGTTGCAGGCCAGATCCCCAGTAGCGGCTTCGTGAGAGGCAACCACTCATTGATGCTTCTCTCTTTTTTTTTCTCCTTCCCTTCCCCTCTGTCTAAAAATAAATAAATAAAATCTTTTTAAAAAGAGACAGAAGACAGAAAATGGGAGAAGCAGAGGCAGTAGGTGGTACAGATATTAATAATTCAATTTTGGACATACTCTGTTTTGAGAAACAGAAATGAAAACATCAGGTATATATTGAATATTAAATTCTAAACCTTAAAGAAAGGAAACTATGCAAAGTACATGTTTGTCTATCCACTCAGCCGTATCCTTGAAAAAAATGCAAAATAAAACGGAGAGAGAAAAAAGGACCATGGATGAAAATACAATATGGGTATATCAACAACACATACTTCAATCCATGGAAAAGAATGAGATTATTTTAGAGAGAGTTTAGGAAAAGAAGTGAATTCAAAAGTTGACCAATGAAAACATCAACATTTAGAAATCCACTGCAAAAGGAGGAAGCAGAAAACTCATGCTCTTTCCTTCTGGTTTCGTCTAACAAAACTTAGTAATTCTTCAAAATCAACTCCTCAATGAAGTCTTCAACCCCACAGACAAAAGTAGTCACTTTCTTATGTGGGTCTCTCTTAATTTACAATATTATTTTTAATATGATATATTATAATAATTTATTTAAGTGCATAATTAATATACTACCTATTAGTTTCCTGAGAAATGTTCTGGTCTTCTTTGCATTTGCATTATCTAACTTATCATTGAATACAAAGAAATCATTTCTTGAATATGAAAAATTAACCAAAACCATGGTGAACCTATTTTTACTAAACTTTCAACATGAAAAAGACTGGAATAATAAGCACAACATCATATACGGATGTGCACACAAAATATCAAATTTTCAAAAACATTTGATTGCTAAAAAATTTGATTGCTAACATAATAAAATTAGAATGAGAATAAAAAACATAACAAAATAATAAAACACTGTGTCCACAGTTTCTATAAGAATTTATTTCTACTTTTCTGTTTCAAATAACAGAACTTTTTTAAAAATAAAAAGATCTATATACCTTCAAAATAGACTTAATACAGAAAAGGAAATGCATTTTTTTTACAACTTTATGTAATATGAAGTTTATCAAAATTTTAATATTTGCTGCATATGAGAGCCAATTCTAGGTGATCACAGAAAATATCTTTTCAATCACCTTCACAAAGGATTAAAAATGTCAAGAACCTAAGGAAATTAACATGACATTAAAATTCAACCATTCCCCAAGGTAACACAAGGTAAATCTAGTCTAACAGAGTGAAACCAGTCAAGAATCAACTGATTCTGATGAAGCCAGAAGAAAAGCAAACATAAAAGAAGGAAACCAGTACCTTTGCCACTGTTGTTCTCCATTGTATACAGGTAATCCATGTAGAAAGCTCCAAACCTTTGCATTCCAGCTATCTCAGTATATGTCTCCTGCCAATCAAGCAAGGCAAACAGAAAACATGTTGTATGAAAAAGTCTTTTGAATTTAAAATCTGTAAAGTCAACAATCAGACACATATCCTTACATAGAAAGTATATCAACTCAAAGGATTACCAACAAAAAAAAACAGGATATCCAAAGAATTCACTTCTAAGAAAAGTAATGTTACCTCAATTACAGACCACACAAAAAGGCATCCATAACTGTACTAGACATTTTGGCCACTCTATCAATAATGCCTAGTTAATGACTGCCTATAATGGAGGACAGTACACTCTCGACTTTTATCGCCATCACAAAACTGTCTAACGTACACTCTCAAATAGTTGATCCTTAAATATTTCAGTGCACCTATATGAAACAGTGTAAACACTAAAGATATACTAAAATACTTAAAGGTATATTAATTATGCAGTTCAAAATTAAATTCTTTACTTTCAACAATAAAAATAAACCTTTAGTGAAAAAAGTTAAAATGTAAATTACTTATTCTACTATGATATAATCATAAATAAAAACTTTAAACGATACTGAGACATATATAATAATATGTGAAATGCTTCATCTCTCCCCATTAATCCCAAAACTCCTAAGTATCTGAAATTAAAGGAGATACTTCTACATGTGTCCTCCATGGCTATTTTAACGTAGGGAATGGACAAACAAACTATCTCCATACTATATAAACATAGAAACCTCTGCGAACACCTCAAACTTCTCAGCTATAAAAGCTGGATGAACATATTCTAAATGTTTCAATAAACAAACAGCAGTCAGAATACATTATTTGAGAAGAAATGTGGCAATAACAAGTATTCATATAAACTGTCCGCCCTAACACAGCTTAGAATTTGGCTCAAATATATATCCTCTGACCTTATGATGAGCTGCATCCAAGATAAATTCTGCACGAGTACCATTATTTTCTGGGCTTCGGTAATCAAACAGTGAATTTGTAAGGTATGTCAAACCTTTCATACTCAAATTTTCACCACAAATGAAGAAACAGGCTTCCTGAATATAAATGCAAAAATTTTTAACAGGAGGAAAAATCATTAGACCATTTCAGAAAATAAAACCTTGGTTTTATAACACCCATTTACTAGTCAATAGAAATCACTACAACTTCAAGTTCTGTAAAAAGACAAGGAAAGCTGTCTCTATTTTCACTGCCTAGTTTGGCAAAGAATATTTTAACAAACCAAAAAGGAACTCCAAGTAGCTGCCATAAACAAGAAAGAAGAAACATTTATGAATTGGAAAGTATTTGGAACTACTGTCCAGGTGTTAAGTGCTACCAACTTTCTCAATCCCCCTGAGCTCTATAATTTCTTACAGGGAAAAACAGTAAAGTTCCTCTCTCAAGCCAAAGATATATGTAGTCTAACAGATTTCTTGGTATGGTTAAACACTTCAATAAGCACTTCATTATCCCTACATTCTATCCAAAAAAAGCAGGGAAAGGGAAGACTTTGACTTACGGTTTCACTCCTATTCATATTCTCTTCAAAATCTTTAATACCCATAATTCCTTTAAGGCACACGGCTCTGCAACCTACAAAACCGATCTGGCAATCAAAGAAAGGCTCTCCCATCATAAGGGCCTGTGAGAGGAAAGGAAACATTAGAACTAAGAACTTGAATTTCATAAAAATGTTACAGGCTTTCCTTGTAGAATTTCTTAATCATTCAAAACAGCTTTAGGATTATGGCCTTTCCAAATGTATTCTCCAAAAATCATAAATTCTATCAAAGTAAAAAACTTCTTACTTATCCTTGTATCTTCAAACCTTTGTCATCTCAATGACTGGCACTTCATGAATATTCATGTGAGTATATACATATGAGTACACATACATAAAGTAAAAGAATAAATTTATGTTGCATAAAATCTTGGTTAAAAAAATAATTATTTCAATTAATACTACCAACCAGTAAAATATAAAACTGTAAATATATTTTGAATGTACCACATGATTGAAACCTATATTTATTAAATATTAACTTGAAGAACCATTAAAAGATTTTTTAAATATATGTTAAATGTTGAAAGATTACCTCAACTGTAGTTCCTTCTTGTTCCCAACACAATACTTCCTTAGATTTTACTTTTTGAGGACTATAATAACTACTTTCAGCTTGCATTTCAGTGAGCTAAGAAACAATATAATAACATTGTGTAAGTCATATTAGTATTAAATAGCAATAAACTGTCATTATTATGATGAATTGATGAAAACAAGGCCAATTTTAAGATTCAGGAAATTTAATTATTAAGCAGGAAAACAGGTGCAACAGAAACAGCTGTAACATATTATCCATGGTATAAAGGTTGAATATGCTAGCCTAAGTTCAGATAGATAATTTAAATACCAATACTACCTTATTTTTATTTAACTCCTTTTCTTAACAATATTACTTAAAAAGATGAAAGCTGTGCATCTATAACAGTCCCACAATCATAAAATGGTTCACATATTCTGCCAACGTTTTTACATATATTTTAACCTCCATTTTCTATTCACTAATATTATTTTACTATGTTTAGTTCAATATTTTCCAAGATTTCTCCCTATTAGTAATCAAAAAGCAAGCTGTTAGGAAACAAATAGGTTAAAAAAAACTCTAGTTCTGTAAAGGAAATAGGTTCATTGGTGTTTACTTTCAAAATACATGTCTCACAGTATGTCTCACAGACTCATTCGATCACACAAGAAATACTGAGTGTCTACTAATCTAGATACTAACAAAAGGAAAAAAACATTCTTGCTCCTCTGAAGCTTACAACATATTATTTATATGTATCCAAAAATTAGATAATTTAAATTATTTTTTAAAGTATTTTTCTAAATGCAACATGGTATCCTGGTTTGGATCATGCAACAGAAAAAGGACATTATAAAATTCAATTAAAGTCTGGAATTTAACAGTAATGTACTAATGTTGGTTTCCTAGGTTTGACAAACGCACTGTGAAAACATAGGAGGCTAACAATAGAGGAACTGTGTAAGAAGTATGTGTGAACTCTCTGTACACACCTTTGCAACTTTCCTGAAAATCTAAAGCTATTCCAAGTAAAGATTTTAATTTTTAAAGAGTATTCTGCCCATGACTGCTAACGATTCAGTGCCCTTTATTTTTGTTAAATGGATTTTTATTATTTAAACTTAAATGTAAAGTCAAAGATCATATATTTAAACAGAAAAAAACGTTTTACTTAAACAGATTTTATTGAACCAAAAAGTTATCATTTTTAAGTAAGATAATCTGTTTATATTGCAAATCAACTAATGATTCTCATATTTTATAACAAAAAGTTTTTTACTTATTTCTTGGATGCTTTCAGAACTGGTACACACATGTTGCTGCTTTCAAGTACAATTCTACATTATAATCTAAAATGAGTAAGTAAAACTGAGTATTTTAAACTTGATCACCTTTCAGCTGTCTACAATTATTGTAGAAAAAAGCAATTAATTGATTAAAAGGACTCAAACATTACAAGAACAATTTTGAACATTATTTTTAAAATGCTATATTTAATTTGGCATAATTTTTGTTGGATTGATATCAACTGTTCAGAATGCTAATGTAGAAACATGACCTTATTTTCTGCCCAAAATATGAATCACAAATTAATTCCATACATTCTTTAAATCCATGTTGAACAATGAATTCTAATGCTTTCCTCCTAAATATCAACATATTTCCCTTAGAGACATAAATGTTGCAAATTTTTAAAAGGATGCATTAACTAATGACAAACATTGCCCCAAAAGTCTATTAAAATTTTGTACATAAATGACTCAGTTTAATACAATTCTTCTCATCCATGAAGTTATCAGAAATATACCAGAATAATTTCAAATTTAATATAGGCAAAAAAAAAACCCACCAGAAATGACACTGCTTTACCAGCAACCCTTAACATCCCTCATCAACTTATATTAAAAATAACTTCTTAATTTGGACCGTGTAAAACTGGCAATATAACTAATAATAGCTGACAACAGTTGGCTTTTTATTATATTAGCCATTTTACTGTTTTATCATTTAATAAAGCCACTGATTGCTATTCCTTTACCTTAGACAAAGGTCAATCAGTGGATTTCCAGGGCTGCGGCCTGCAGCCTGGGGAGTATGGTCAGTGGTGGTACGGTGACTGTGTGTGGGGCCAGGTGTCTGTCTGCAGTTTCGGGGGGATCATCTGGTGAAGTACGTGGTTGTCTGGCCATTTTGCTGTATGTCTGAAGCTAGTGCAGAATAGTAATGAAAGTAAACTGTGACTGGAAAAGTATATATATTTAAAAATATAAAAAGAAAGCTGAACTGAGATGAAAAGACAATGGAATGAAAAGAAGTGGAGGTGGATAAAATCAACTGAAATAACAAAATTAAAATCTACAATGGAGACATTAACAAAACAAGTAAATAAGTGAATTTCAATTAAAAAATGTGTAATAAGCCCTGGCTGGTGTGGCTCAGTGGATTGAGCACTGGACTGAGAAGCTAGGGGTCACAGGTTCAATTCCCAGTCAGGGCACATGCTCAGACTGCGGGCCAGGTTCCCCGGTGTGGGGAGCATGAGAGGCAACCACACATTAATGTTTCTCTCCCTTTCTTTCTCTCTCCCTTCCCCTCTGTCTATAAATAAATAAAATCTTTTTAAAAATGTATAATAAAATAAAATAATAATTTTCAGTAAAAGAATTCAAAAATAATAAATGACAGCATTAAAATAGTATAGCTAATGTATGCTTTATCATTTTAACCCAAACTTCATTAGCAAAAAAAAAAATTTTAAACCAATGAAGCCATGACTAAACTTTTTAGAAACTTATTCTCTGTATTTTTCAGTTTTTGTCATATTAGAGAATACTAAATGATTTTAATTACAAAAATCTTTAAAGACTATTAAAGACTATTTACTTTAAAATAGTTTAAGCTACCATCTGCTACAATTATAATCTGTATAGTTGTACTACTCATTGAAAAAATGTATTGCAAGCAGTTAACAAATAATCCAAGCTAAATTAAAAGAATACCATGAGACCAAAAACTTGTTTGGTTTTTTTGCTACTATATTTCAAGTATCTAACAACTTGCCTGGAATATCACTGGTAATACTACTTCACAGGTTAGGCACATGAGTTTATCTCCTTCCGGAAAATGCTTCCATTAAAAAAAAGAAAAACCACAAAGACAAATAAAATTGGAGAAAAATAACAAAATCTAAAAGAAGATTCCAAAAATTTTGGAAGATGAAAAGCAGATGAGATGGGTGGGCAGATAGATGGATGGATGATAAATGGATGGGCAGATGACAGATGAATGTATTTATTCAACATTTATTTGTAGAATATGTACCAGGCAATTTCCAAGAGCTGGAGATACAAATAACTTTTTAAAAAATTACCACTCAATGAGTTTGGTGTACCATCAAAAAAGAATATCCATGATTCCCTGAAAAGGCTATTATTCCTTCATCTACTGAGGACATTTGGGTTCTTTCAACTTTTTGGCCACTGTAAATAGTGCTTTTATGAACATTCATGTTCATTTATTTATTTGTTCTGTACAGTTTCAATTCTTTTGAGGATATAGCTAGGAGTGAAATTGCTGGGTCATATAATAATTCTATGTTTAACTTATTGAGGAAATGTCAAACTGTTTTCCGCAGTGACTGCATCATTTTACATTCCCACCCATTTGTTTTTAACCAACTCCTCCCACTTGTTTTTAACCAACTCCAGCTAAGATTCCACCAGTGTCAAATCACTGCTCTGGTCAACATCACCAACAATTTCCATACTGACAAATCCAATGATCTGCTCTCACAAATGACCTACTCCCTTCACTTTAAAACATTTATGGCACCTAGCTTCCAGACAGATACTCTAGTAGCTTTTTGCTTACATCACTGGTCACTTATTTTTAGTTTTCCCCACTATTTCTTCCTTGGCTTTCCAAAAATTTAACATCACATTGCCTCAGAGCTTAGTCCTAGAATCTCTCCTTTTTCCTCTCTATACTAATTCCAGCTTTACTGAAGTCCTAATTTTAAAAATCTTAAATTTATACACTCAGACCAACCTTCTAACCTGAACACCAGATCTGTAAATCAACCAGAGAGCTCTACTTGAATATGCAGTGGACATTTTAAACTTGTCCAAAACCAAACTCCTGATATTTCTCCCAAACCTCACCCTCTCACAGTCCTCCTCGTCTACAAAAACCAGAACTCAAGCCTTCCAGTGGCTCAGTAGCCATGCACGGATCCCTTCACTTCATTTGTGTCTCACAATAAAATCTATCAGAAAGTCCTGTCCTCTTGACCTTAAAGACATCCAAAATCCAGTTACTTTTCACCATCCTCACATGCCACCACCTTAGTCAAAGACATCATTATGTCTTGCTTGAGAATTGCAATTCCGTCTGCAATTCCAGAGTAATACAATTTAAACTATAACTCAGATCATTCTATACCCACTATAAATTGCCCAAAGACTTCCTATCGCACTCAGGATTAATGACAAGTCCCTAAAGTGATTTACGCAGTATTATAATTTGTGGACCTCTCCCACACCCATCACCTCTCTGACCCGATTTGTACTACTTTCACAGTAGCTCACTTTGCGCTGGCCTCTTTGCTGTTCCTTGAACTTCTGAGTTATTTTCATTTGCTATTCCTTGAATTCCCAAGGATCTACAAAGCTTCCTCTTTCACAGGTCTTTCCTTAAGTACCTTTTCTTATTAGGCCTTCCCTGATCACTCAAGTTTTAAATTGCAAATCCCCTCATATGTAGTGGAAGCATTCACTATTTCTCTTCCCTCTTTATTTTTCTACATAATCCATATCATCAACAGGCATATTGTATATTTTCATTTATTTACAATTCAGGTTTTAAAAAGCATAATCTGTTGTGGTTATCTCTAGAGTCAAACAGTGCCTGACAAATAGATGGTGTTAACATGTATCTGTTGAATAAATTAGATACTGTCCAAGAATATGGCATGTGTGGCAATATAATTATTAAAAGTCAAGGAATAAATATATTAAGGCTAAGTTTTTTAGGAGCAGAGAAGACAAAATTTGATCAACAAAGAACACATAAGGGTGCCAGAGTACAAATAAGTTTATATTTCTTAAAAGGGTGTTCACTTTATTATCCTTTAACTTGAAAATACATATTGTGTAATCTCTTTTGAGTATGTATTTTACATGCATATCTTAATGAAAAAAACGGTCAAAGCATATTAAACACTGCTAGAACTACAGTAAGAAACTGAACTGTCTTAAAGAATGAAAGAGAGGTGGGAAAGAGATAAACTATATATAAACAGCACTTTAAAAGAAATTTTGTAATAAAAGAACACAGAGATGAAACTGTAGCTAGAGGGGCACATGAATTCAAGTAAGATTATCTATGTGCATTTTTTATTGATGTTCAAGTACAGTTGTCTCCATTTTCCCCTACTACTCCCCCCAACCCCAGCCATCCCCACCTCCAATCCCACCTCCCTTCAGCTCTGTCCATGTGTCCTTTATACATGTTCCTGACAACCCTTCCCCTCTTCCCACCCACTATCTCAGATATTCCACGCAGCAATATTTTCACCAATACATCTCCTAGAACAAGGGACATAAAGGAAAGAATAAACAAATAGGACTTCATCCAAATAAAAAGCTTCTGCACAGCTAAAGAAAACATCAGCAAAATGAAAAGGGAACCAACCATACAGGAAAATATATTTGCAAATGATACATCGCACAAGGATTTGATCTCCAAAATATATAAAGAAATCACAGGACTTCACTCCAGGAAAACAAACAACCCAGTTAAAAATTGGGCAAAGGACCTGAGCAAACACTTCTCCAAGGAGGACATACAAAAGGTCCAGAGATATATGAAAGGATGCTCAGCATCACTAGCCATCAGAGAGATGCAAATTAAAACCACAGTGAGACACCGCTTCACACCAGTCAGAATGGCCACCATAAACAATTCAACAAACAAGTGTTGGAGAGGTAGAGAAAAGGGAACCCTAGTGCACTGTTGGCTCAGAATGCAGACTGGTGCAGCCACTGTGGAAAACAGTATGGAATTTCCTCAGAAAACTAAAAATGGAACGCCGTTTGAACTGGCAATTTCACTGCTGGGATTGCACCCTAAGAACCCTGAAACACCAATTCAAAAAAACCTATGCACCCCAATGCTCATAGCAGCATTATTTACAATAGCCAAGTGCTGGAAGCAGCCTAAGTGAGTGGGGTGCAATGAGTGGATCAAAAAACTATGGTACATCTATGTGCATTTTTAATGAAAATGTTAAGGTATGTTTGTATGTCAATTAAAAAATTTACTATGGAGAGAAAAACTTTCCATGAAGTTGACTTAAAAAAAAAAAGAATGTGGAAAAGGCATTAAGAAGATAGGAAGAGATCAAAATTCAGAGATTGCAGATGAGGGGACACATACATGAAGTAAGGATGTTAGAGTATATCTTACATCTAGTGAATGTAAAACAAACTTTCAGCTTGATCCTTATTAGAAATCAAACTTTAAGCATTAAGCTGTGAGAGATATAAATAGCAAGAGAAAGGAAACCTACTTTGAAAGTCACAGTTGCTTTTGTACAGTAAAATCCTATAGAAACAATAGGATCCTTCAGAGTCTGGGCTTTTTGCTGATGCATGGTTGATGTTGGATCGTTTCCAAGGTAGTCTTCCTCACTGTCATCATAACTCACAATTGCAGGCACGAATGACCAGGCCCATGATACCCATCCCTGTGGCTGTTCATCCTCCTGCTGTGAATACAACTCTTGGCCTTTGTACTGAGCAGGATACGACATATCTATTCTAGTTTCATCTTCAATACCTATCAATCAAAATAAAATCATTTTAAATAGATCAACAGAATTTAACTAATGAGAACTAGAAAGATAAATTCTATAACAATGTATATCCCACATCCTTCTTTCTACATATAAAGTATAAACAAATAATACATTGCTTATTAGTATTTTAAAGCAATAATTCAGCATTACCACCTATAAGTACATATATGCTACACTATGTCAATCTCCTTTCATGAGCCACAATTAATGTTATGTGGAAAGTAGTTCACCATGTAATTTTAAATGTATTTGATAAATACAGTGAATAAATTCATTTTTTGGCATTTCACTCATTAAGCAACCAAAAACAAAAACCCTACTTCCCAAAAATAAAGCTGAAGTACTAAAAAAAATTGACTTTTCCTAGAAATTTAATATAAGGAAACCACTAGAAAAGTTCTGGATTCCCTTATGTACCCAATGGAAAAACAGAATGGCAATTATTCCTATGCAAAATGCACACCCTCAAAAAAATAATTATCCCAAAGAGTGGAAGTAAATATTATAATAAAATTATTCTTATATGTAGTTAAGACAAGTAATAGTGTTGGTGACTCTTATTAGTAGGTGACACAAATGAGTATATTTGTTATTCTACAGATGAAAAATTATAACAAAAAATTATTTGCTTACAATTTAGCAGACTATTTAAACTCCAACCACTTTAACTTACTGCAGCTCGTAATGACAAACCCCACCACAGTCTCTTGACATTACTCTAACAATACAAACAAAACAGCCATATCATCATGGAATTTGGGGGAAAAAATTACTCTTTAAAAAATTCATGGTGTCTGCAGACTCCAACAGATTCAACATGTCAACTCTTTGATGATAAATCTATAAATACATACACTCCATTAAAATCATCCTCATGTGGATGAACTTCTAGGTTTTCTGGCTAGAAAAACCACATATTTTTTTAGTCTTATGATGGGAGACTCTCAGAATGTTATACACTTCTGGGTTATGACACATGGCCATTTACCTGCTTTCATGAAAAAAGAAAAAGACTTAGTAAGTAGAAACTAGAATACCTAAAATAGTACCAAGAGACCCTTACACATTTTACTTCAAAATAAGTAACAAAAGTTACAAACCCAGAAAATGTTTTGCATAATATATATATCCTGCTGTTTAACCACAAATACTACATACATTTCTATTGGGGAATAAATAAAGCCTGTTATTAGCTGTCCCTTGTGAAGTCCCAAATTGGACATCAACACTAAATATCACTGTGGTTATAAGAAGTCAGGTCACCACAATCCAGGAAGCCATGACCAGGTGGGGTCCACAGAGCTGACCTCTATTGTCTAAATATTAAAACAGGAGTATATACTACTTGGTCTTTTGAAATAAAAATAAATAAATGTCTCTAAAAAAGGACTTCTAGCCAAGATGGATGTGTAACTAGACACACTATGCTTTCTAGCACAACCAAAAGAAGAACAATTTAAAAACAAAAAACAACCAGAACTGACAGAAAATCAAACTGTATGGAAGTCTGACAACCAAGGACTTAAAGAAGAAACATTCATCCAGACTGGTAGGAGGGGGGAAACAGGCAGCTGGGTGGAGAGGATTTGTGGCAAGGTGGCGGGTAGAGGACCAAGGTGGGCAAGGCAGGGGCTGGCAGACCTGGTAAGGCGGCAGCGGTAGAGCGGGTGGTCCCACGTTCGCAGGCAGATAAACCGGGAGAAACAACCGGGGAGCGAGACAGACTTTGCAACCCACGTCTCCAGCTCAGGGAAATAAAGCCTCAAAACACCAATTGAAAACACCTGTGAGGGTTGAGGTGCCAGGAGAGACTCCCAGCCTCACAGGAGAGTTCACTGGAGAGACCAACAGGATCCTAGAAAGTATACAAGCCCACCCACAAGGGAATCAGCACCAGAAAGTTCCAGTTTGCTTGGGGGAAGCAGCGGAAGGGACTGAAATCCCGCAGACAGCAGAGCAAGCACCATTGTTCCCTCTTGGACCCCGCCCCCACCTACTGCAACACAACCCAACAACTGGGTTGCCCCACCCTGGTGAATACCTAAGGCTCCACCCCTTACAATGTAACAGGAGTACTGAGACAAAAAAAAAGATGGCCCAAATGAAAGAACAGATCAAAGCTCCAGAACAAATACAACTAAGCAACAAAGAGATAGCCAACCTAACAGATGCACAGTTCAAAACACTGGTAATCAGGATGCTCACAGAATTGGTTGATTATGGTCACAAATTAGATGAAAAAATGAAAGCTATGCTAAGTGAAATAAAGGAAAATGTACAGGGAACCAACAGTGAAGGGAAGGAAACTGGGACTCAAATCAATGGTTTGGACCAGAAGGAAGAAATAAACATTCAACCAGAACAGAATGAAGAAACAAGAATTCAAAAAAATGAAGAGAAGCTTAGGAACCCCCAGGACATCTTTAAACATTCCCACATCCAAATCATAGGGGTGCCAGAAGGGGAAGAGGAAGAGCAAGAAATTGAAAACTTACTTGAACAAAGAATGAAGGAAAACTTCCCCAATCTGGCAAAGGAAACAGACTTCCAGGAAGTCCAGGATGCTCAGAGAGTCCCAAAGAAGGTGGACCCAAGGAGGAACACACCAAGGCACATCATAGTTACATTAGCCAAGATTAAACATAAGGAGAGAGTCTTAGAAGCAGAAAGAGCAAAGGAGCCAGTTACCTACAAAGGAGTTTCCATCAAACTCTCAGCTGATTTCTCAAAAGAGACCCTGCAGGCAAGAAGGGTCTGGAAAGAATTATTCCAAGTCCTGAAAGGCAAGGATCTACGATAGAAAGATCACTCTATCCAGCAAAGCTATTGTTTAGAATGGAAGGGCAGGTAAGGTGCTTCTCAGATAAGGTCAAGTTAAAGAAGTTCATCATCACCAAGCCCTTATTATATGAAATGTTAAAGGGATTTAGCTAAGAAAAAGAAGATAAAAAATATGAACAGTAAAATGACAGCAAAGTCACAGTTATTAACCACACCTAAAACAAAAACAAAAACAAACTAAGCAAACAAGTAGAACAGGAACAGAATCACAGAAATGGAGATCACAAGGAGGGTTATCAGCAGGGGAGTTGGGGGTGGGGTACAGAGAATAAGTAGCATAAATGGTAGGTAGAAAATAGACAGGGGTAGGTTAAGAGTAGTATAGGAAATATAGAAGCCAAAGATCTTATATATATGACCCACAGACATGAACTAAACTGGGGGAATGTGGGTGGGAGGGGGTGTACAGGGTGAAGGAGAATGGGGGTGGGGGGAATGGGACAACAGTAATAGCATAATCAATAAAATATATTTAAAAAAGGGAAAAAAGTCTCTAAGAAATGTCTGAGGAACTAGTCACTATAATTTATACCTAATATTAGTCAAAAGTAAGAGAGATTTTGATGAAAGTTATGTTTGAAGTTCTGACTCTTCATTCACTGCCTATAAAAAGAATAAATAAGGGCTGAAAAAAGAAAAAATCTCCTTGAATTTTGACCCTTTTCCTTAAAAATAGTGCATCTTAAACTGGGGCCCTGTGACAGGAACTCCATGAATTTCAATAGAAACATATATATTAAGTAATTAAACTGTAGCATTCTTTTCACTGCGAACATAGGTGAATCTGTTGCATCACCAGTTCCTTCAACTCTAAAACCTATAAAAATCACAGCTATATTAAACAGCATTGTGAAGTTACCTCAAAATATCATGTATACACATTACTACTTTTTAAGTATGATAGTTATTAGATCTCCTGTTATATTTTGTTATTTAGTATGTTAACATAGAAGCACATATAAAAATACAACAAAAAAGACAGAATGTATGCAACAGTGGTTTTCAGACACTAGATATCAGGCAATGAGGACAGGTGAGTCCTGAGAGATGGGAAACAAGGAATGAGCTCTACGAATGTCCGCAGCTTACTGCTCGGAGTGAGTTCTAAAGTCACAGCCAGGAAAGCGGGAATCCAAGCAGACCTTGGCGGTCTCCTTGGATGATAAGGCAGGGCAGGCAGTCCAGGGAGATTAAAGTGGCTAAAGTTTGCAGGGACAAGTACCAAACCAGAAAGACCTGCTAAGGAAAGAGCTCCTGAGATCTGCAGAGGATTCCACTCTATCTGAGTAGAATAGTCATTCACCAGTTTCATGTGCGAAAACTACTAAGGCCATAAAAAGATCCAACAGAAAAGAGCAAAGTGAAAAATCCCCAAGGATTATACAGAATTGGGAATAATTTGTGTTCCCACCAGGAAGAAAGAAAAAACAATTCACAGGGCATCAAGCAAAGTGCTCAACAGTGTAATTGTCTCAAAAGTGGGACAAAGCTGGGCTTAAGCTAAGGACTGCTCTGATCGCATCTGAAAAACCTTTAAAGCAAGTCTTAAAGGAACTCGATTGTTTCCAAGTGACTAAACTGTTTGCTAGGATACAAAACTATCCAGCATTCACCAGGAAAATTTCACAGTACCTAACATCCAATTAAAAACTTTACCAGGCATGTAAAGAAGCAGGAAAATATAATGCAGAATGAGAAAAAAATCAGTCAATATCAAAAGAGCTGGAAATGACACAGCATTAGCAAACAAGGACATTAAAACAGCTATATAAATAAAATAAAACATTAAAAAAAGCATAAACAAGAAGAAATATGAAAGACAGGGATTTTAAAAATCCAAACTGAACTTCTAAAGATGAAAAATACAGTATCTGAGATGAAATATAAAGTAGATGGGATTAACAGCATATTACATACAGTGTAGCTCAGTGGATTGAGCATGAGCCTGAGAACCTGACAACCGTGATTCGATTCCCAGTCAGGGCACATGCCTGGGTTGCAGGCCAGTTCCCAGCAGGGAATGCACAAGAGGCAACCATACATTGATATCTCTCTCCCTCTCTCCTTCCCTTTCTCTCTAAAGATAAATAAATAAAATCTAAAAAGAAAAAAAACAGCAGATTAAATACAGAAAAAGTAAACTTGAACAGAAATAGAAACTATCAAAAATGAAAGACAGAAAATAAAAGAAAAAAAAATATGAACAGAGCATCAAAGAGCTCTGTCAAACTTCAGGTAGCCTAAGGTACATGTAATTGGAGACCTAAATGAGAGGGGAACTGAAAAAGATATTTAAAGAAATGACACCCAAAATTTTTCTAAGTATATATGAAAACTATAAACTCATAGATCTAAATACTTCAATTTACTCCAAGCACAAGTAAAATGAAGAAATGACACTAAGGCATGTCAAAATCGAGATGATTAAAACCTTCTGAGAAGAGGTTCACAGGCTTTACCAGAGTGTCGAAGGAATCCACAGCACACACAATATGAGGTTAAGGAGCCCTGGGTTAGACAGACGAGAACATTAATTCAGACTCCTCTGGAAGCAGAGTAGAGCTGCTTTCTTCTGTTTTACATACAAGAAAAACCTGGTCAACTTCTTAAATCACAGAAAAGAGCGGTCATAAAGGAAACATTTAAAACTTCTGCTCAAGAGACACCTTTAAAATATGAACGAGGCAAGTCAAGGACTGGCAAAAAAAAAAATCCCAAAACATAATATATAACAAAGGACTTGAGTTCCGAATATATAAAGAACTACCACAAATCAGTCATGAAATCCAAAAAGGTTTAAAAATAGGCAAGTATTTAATATACACTTCAGAAAGATAGTTGTATTAATAACAATAACTAAATGAAAAGTTCAACATGCTCAGAGAAATGCAAATTAAAACAAGATACCACAACACAGTTCATAAGAATGGTAAAAAGTGACAAAAGCCTGACACCACCAAATGTTGGCAAGGATGTGGAACAACTGGAGCTCTAATACGTTACTGATAGGAATTAAAATGGTACAACCGCTTTAACAAAAAAGTCTGGTCATTTCTTAAAAATAAAACTAAACATTCAACTGCACTCTTAGGTGTTTATTCAAGAGAAAGAATAGCACATGCCTAAAAAAAACGTAAAGAAAAATAGCCAGCACAGCTTTATTTGTAGTAGCCAAAATTAGAAATAGCCCAAGAATCCATCCACAGGGGAGTGGCTAACTAAGCTATAGTATAGTCATACAATGTACCTCGTAATAAAAAAGAAAGAACTGCTGATATATGAAACAATACAGATGAATCCCAAACATATTATGCTTTAGGGCCGTGGAAATACTCTGTATCATACCACAATAATGGACGCATGCCAGTATACATTTGCCCAAACTCACAGAACGTACAACACTAAGAGTAAATCGTAAACTATGGACTTTGGGCAACAATGATCAGTCTGTGTAGCTCCCCAAACAAACATACCGCTCTGGAAGGGATGTCAATAATGGTGGAAGCTATGCGTGTGTAGGAGCCGGGGCAAATGGAAAATCTCGGTACCTTCCCTTCAATTTTGCCATGAACCCAAAACTGCTCTAAAACATAGTCTTCATTAAAAAAATGTTTTAAGTAAACATTATTATTCTTAATGAAAGAATTCTTTCACAAAAGAATACATCTCAGAAAGTTTTCTCATGCCCTTTACAGTCATTTCTGCTACCCCTCTACTCCAGAAAACACTGTTCTCAATTTTTTAAGAAACCAAGAACTAGTTTTGCTGATTGTAGAATTTCATATAAATGGAATCACACATATCTTTTTGACTGGCTGCTTTCACTTAAGATGTTTTTCAAGTTTCCCCTGGCTGGTGTGGTTCAGTGGATTGACGCTGGCCTGTGAACCAAAGGGTCGCCAGTTTGATTCCCACTGAGGGTACATGTCTGGGTTGAGGGCCAGGTACCCAGTAGGGGGCACGCAAGAGGCAACCACATATTGATGTTTCTCTCCCTCTCTTTCTCCCTCCCTTCCTCTCTCTAAAAAATAAATAAATAAAATCTTTTTTAAAAAAGATGTTTTCAAAGTTAATTATACTGGGCATATATCACTATTTCATTCCTTTGTATAGCTGAATAATAATCCAATGTATGGATACACCATAATAGTTTATATACCATAAATGTCCATCCATAGCTGATGGACATTTGGGTTGTTTCCACTTTTTTGGAAACAAAGACATGAGGCCATAAACATTCACATACAAGTTTTTCTGTGGACACATGCTGTCAATTCTCCTAGGAATAGACTTGCTGGATCATACAGGAACACTATGTTCAATCTTTGGAGAAACCAGATTGTTCCAAAGTAGCTATACCATTTTACATTCACACCAGCAACATATAGGGATTCCCACTTCTCTACATCCTTGCCAATACTTGTTATTATGAGGGGTTTTTTTTTATTTTATTAGCTTTTTATTGTGGCATAATTTTAGGATTACAGAAAAGGTGCAAAGATAGTACAGAGTTCCCATATTCCTCCCTGTAGCCATGCTACTAGCTATGGATTGGTATCTAATTATGGTTTTAATGATGTTGAGCATCATTATGGTTTTAATGATGTTGAGCATCTTTGGCCATTTGTTTGCATAAATGTCTGTTCTGGTCATTTACCCAACATTTTTTTTAAGATTTTATTTATTTATCTTTAGAGGGTAAGGGAAAAAGAGAGGGAGAGAAATATCAATGTGTGGTTGCCTCTCATGCGTCCCCTGCTGGGAACTGGCCTGCAACCCAGGCATGTGCCCAGACTGGGAATAAAACCACGGTTGTTTGGTTCTCAGGCCCATACTCAATCCCCTGAGCAACACCAGCCAGGGCTATATGCCCAACTTTTAAATCGTGTTATTTGGTCTTAAGTTTTAAAAGGTCTTTTTCTAAAGTCTCTATCTATGGAAATTAATGATCTTGTCCAAATTTTCCTCATCTCAGGCCCAATGCCAAGTCAAAGTCAGTCGTCCCTTTTATCATATTTCCACTTCAGATATTCATACCTCCGTTTAACCAAACACACTATCATTCTACCATACATCATACTTAACAAACTTCACATGTCTGTCTGCTCCATCATACCTTAAGATTTTAAGGGAGGAAACAAATCCCTTCAGCTCGATATTTTCCCATATTAACAATAAAATGTATTACATACCCTAGGTTTCAGTAGAGAAATGATGAGTTGAATACTGAAGTTAACCCACTAGGTATACTTCAATGAAGCAAATACTCTGTTAATTAGAGCTCCAACTAATTAGGTGTCCTCCAATGAAGCACATAATTAAAGATAACTAATAATTAACTGCATATAATAATTATTAATTAAGCATATACAAGTCAGTTATAATTACGCTTGGTGAGCCTTCACAAAAAAATTGCCACTACTATAATATACTAGGAAATCTTGAGGATACACTACCTTATGTATAATATACATTATGAACACCTCTACCTATTACAAAAATTAAAGTTATTTTTAGCATTCAGAAACAAGAAAATTAGAATAGTATCCAGAATGTATAAAAAAAATCAAGTAATGTTAACAATCAAATTAAAATCATCCCACCACCTTAGAACATGGCAAAATTGAATCTAATGTATTTTTTAAAGTTTCACGATTATGAAAACACTTTGTAAGAAAAATAGTTCTAAAATAAGTTCATATTATATTTACCTGTAATGTTTCCTAACATATCTTTATTGTGACATGTAGAGTCTTCTGTTTCTCCATCTTTAAAATTGCCTATTTCTCCATAGTAAAGAGCAATCCCGAGCTGCATTATACGAATAAACATAGGCAGTTGTTGATCTGTGATGGAAAGTTTCAAACTCTCTACTAAGGTGTGAATCTGTATTTTGAAAAATAAAAACATCAACAAAATCATGTTCAAAGGGTGTAACTTCTAACATAAGTACAGAAGTGTTAAAAGTCTTAACTGGAATAGCATAAGAGAAACAGTAATGTCCCAAACATTTCCAATATTTATGTCAAATCTTATTCTAAAATCCTGGGAATTAAACAAATTCTGCTCTATCAATAAGCTTTAGATAGAACCTATATTAAGCTAAATGATGTGAATACAAATAGAAATAATAATAAAAAGATGCAGTCACACTAGACTGACAGATAACTATTCCAGAAAGATGGTTATGTAACCAAATACAGTAGTCCCCCTTTACCTGCAGAGACTACTTCCAAAACCCCAGTGGGTGCCTGGAGTTCAGAGAGTACTGAATCCTATATAAACTATGATTTTCCCCCTAAACAAACATATTGTTTCACTCAGATGAAGCACTTGAAGGCTCTCTTTGGCATATCCAAATTGCCAGCTTCAGTGCTCTTGCAGTCTGGGGCCATTACTAAGTAAAATATGCGTTATTTGCACACATGCACCACACGACTACCACGACAGTTGGTATGACAGCCAAGGGGGCTCCTAAGTGACTAACGGGCAGGAATCATATACGGCGAGGACATGCAGGACACAGGGATGATCCACATCCTGGGCAGGAAAGAACAGCAAGGAGTGAGATCTGCTCACTCTATTCACATGGTGCACAACTTAAAACTTACCAAGTCACGTCTCTTTCCATCACCATTTATCCCACCTTCACCCTCTCCTTCCTCTCCCCGCCCCTTTTACCTTTGGTAATCACCATACTGTTGCCTGTCAATAAGGGGGTTTATTTTGCATGAAACCTATGTAAGTTTATTAACCAATGTCACCCAAAAAAATTCAACAAAAAATTTTTGAGGAAAAAAATCTTATGAATTGTATACTTCTGGAATTTTCCATTTAATATCTTTGGGCCACAGTTAACCGAGGATAAACAAAACCATGGAAGGCAAAAATGCAGACAAGGAGGGAGTACTGTACCCACTCTATACTCTTAAGAGTATGATAGTACTCCCCTCAAAACCAGAAAGGTGTGTCACAACCAAGAATGAAAAGTTTCATGGTATCATTTTAGTAAAACTTTAATCACTCTTTCCAGCTTTATTAACCAAAAAAGAACACATACATATCCTAAAAACATATATTAAAAGGGAAAATTACTGAATTATAACTATGAAAGTATGAGCATAATATAATTTTTATAGGCAAATATGAAGAGCCTAGGGAAATATGTTTTGGAAAGTTGTTCAAATTTTAAGAGATATAAACATGACAAATTTATAACATCAATCAATTATAAGATTACTTCCTAGCAAATAGTATATATAGCAGTCAATCAAAGTTCTCCATGGAAACAGACATCAATGGAATATAAACACGGTCTCAGTATAATGGCTTCCTGCTGTTATATAAACATGGAATAAAACCAATTAAGCCATAAGTCAAGTCTCTTAGAAGGTTTACTTGGACTCATTGGTATTTGAGTGTCTATGAAACATGAAAAACAAGTAACAGTAATCATAGTTTTAGGGCTAAAGGTACAAAAAAATTGTACTCGGAGGCAAAGAAAGCTGTGTTGGGGGGAAGGGCATAAAATGTCATACTCAAGTAAGAGTACAGGTTTCTTAAAAGTGAGCTAAGAAATCATACCCTGAACAGACCATGAAGAGGTAAGAAAATGGGGAGGAGGAGGGACAGGAGGGGAGGCGTGTGCAGTACAGACCTGTGAAGCTCTTCTTTTCAGATTTCTCTACCACAACCCTTCATTTTGTTTAAATGTTTTAAAAATAAAATTTTTACTGTAAACTAGTTTTAAACTCATAAAAAATATCACAGTTGTACAGTGGGTTCCCACAGACTCTGCATCCCGTTCTACTGTTGTTAACATCCTGCCGCCACATGGTACTTTTGTCACAACTAAGAAACCGCCGGGGTACATTACTGTCAACTAATCCTATGCTTGATTCTGATTTCGTTCGTTTTTCCACTAATATCCTACCTCTGCTCCAGGATACAATCTTGCATTTCGTTCTCGTGTTTCTTTACTCTCCTCCAGTCTGTGATAGGTTATCAGTCAGATCTCTCTGGCTTGTCAATGACTATGACAGTTTTGAGGAGGGCTAGACAGGTATTTTGTCAAATGTCCCTCAATTTGAATCTCTCTGATAATTATTTCTTCTAATTTTATTTTTCAGTTACACAGTTGACACTGATATTATTAGTTTCAGGTGTACAGCATAATGATTAGATAATTACATAAGTTACAAAGAGATCCCCTTGACAATTTAAGTACCCACAGGGCACCATCACTGGTTACTACAATATTACTGACTATATGCCCTTATGCTGAACTTTACATCCCTATGACTATTTCGTAACAACCAATTTGTATTTCTTAATCCCTTCACCTTTTCATCCATCCTCCCTCACCTCTCTCTGGCAACCTGTAGTCTGTTCTCTCCATCTCTGAGTCTATTTTGTTCACTTATTTTGTTCTTTAGATTCCACATGGAACAAAATCATATATTTGGCTTTTTCTGTCTCTTATTTCACTTAGCATAATACCCTCCAGGTACATCCAAGTTGTCACAATGATAAGATTTCATTCTTGTTTATGGCCCAGTAATATTCCACTGCATATGTGTACCACTGCTTTTTTACCTACTTGTTTCTTCATGGACACATGGGTTGCTTCCATATCTTGGCTATTGTAACTAACGCTGCAATGAACACAAGGGTGCATATAACATTGAATTAGTGTTTTAGGTTTCTTTGGAAAAATATCCAGAAGCCAAATTGCTGGGTCACATGGCAGTTCCATCTTTAATTTTTACCACATCCTTTCAAACATGTTATGGCACCAGTGATAAATAATCTTTGCAAAATCAATGACAAAGAATACCCTTCAGCCCTGGCCAGTGAGGCTTACTTGGTTAGAGAATTGTCCCATCGACCAAAAGGTCAAAGATTCAATTCACAATCAAGGCACGTAGTCAGGTTGCAAGTTCCATCCCCGGTCAGGTGCATACAAGAAGGCAACCAATCAACATTTCTCTCTCATACTAATATTTCTCTCTTTCTCTCTCACCCCCTTCCTCTCTCTCTAACAGCAATGAAAACCTGTTCTCAGGCGGGATTACAAAAAGAAGAAAACAAAGAATCAAACCTTTATCAACCCTTTAAAATACAGGGCATAGGTAGATATGCTTTGCCTCCTCGCACAGCCAAAAGAAGGACAACAAATTTGAAAATAAAAAATAACTAGAATTGCCAGAAAATCAAACTGTATGGAAATCCGACAACCAAGGAGTTAAAGAAGAAACATTCATCCAGACCAGTAAGAGGGGCAGAGACAGACAGCCTGGGTGG
>PVKM010015925.1:0-27431 GCA_004027735.1 Carollia perspicillata | reverse complement strand
CCCCCCAAACGGGTCTGGCACCATCGCCTCACGCTGCATACACACTTGGCTCTGGGTGTGTGTGTTCCAAGTGCACACTCCGCTTCAGAAACAAGCGCTTGCAGCTTTCTGCTGTTCCTTTCAATAGGAACATATGGGCTGCTTAAGAAAGAATAAAATGTTATTCCTAGAATGGTGCCTCTGAATACTAAAAGAAATATCTCGTGAGTCAGTAAATGGAAATCTGGAGTGTCAGAAGCAGGACTGCAGAAGTGAGAAGAAGAAACAATCACTTTTTCCAGAACTACCAGTTTGACAAGAGAGGCGATAGGATTCCCATTCTAGACGAGCACAGAACCCACCGGGGCACCCAGCAGTGCCTGTGGGGTAGTGGAAAGAGGCCGCTTCCCTGATTTACTTCCGAACATAAAGGTGAGGCCAGCATGGCTGGTGGAGACAGTTGCAGGAGGCGCGGCAGAAAAGTCAGGGCCCCAGTCACCAAAGGCAGATGGCTAAGAGACACACGCTCAAATTTGTTGAACTCCAGCTGAGCATGATGTTTTGGGAGTGTTTGGGGGTGTGAGAAAGAATAAAGGAAATAAAGGAGCCTGGAATGTGGCCTTCAGGGCTTGACAGGCTGTGGAGGGACTCTGAGGTCCATTCATCTGGACGGGAAGTATCAATAGTAAGCAACCCAGAAAGCAGTTATTCAGTCTGGATGAGTTCATGCACAACACACTGATTCAAGGTCTGGGTTTCACCCAATCCTGGCTGACACAGTTTTTAGACATGCTTTCCCAAACCAAGATGCTTTAGAAGAATTACAACATATATATGGAACATAAGAGCTTAAATTTGAGAACATGGTTCTTAAATTAAAGTAATTTTAAAATTTTCAATAATTGTTTTCCTACAAATGTTTTGGGCTCAGGAATTATATGTGGAATTACTATTGCTTTTTGTGAAATTGCTTTCCCTCTAATGCCAAATATTTTACAAGTCAACTGAAAGTATTACATCAAAGCCCTACATAGAGTGGAAAATAAAAGGCAAGGGATGGAATAATGGAAGTAATAGATGGTTCTAAAAGGATAATTATCCTCCTATTTTATTGTTTCCATCTAGAACATTCTCTGAGGGAGGACAGGTTTCGAAGAGCTTGAAAAAGATAACTCCTATTTTTCAAAAGTCTCTTGAGTCAATCATATGTGTGATTTTCCTGTAGAAAAGAGAAAACTCAATATTCATGTTCAACATAGAGCTTTAGAGGTGTCATTTCTTCCATCATAAGATGGTTGACTCACAGGAAATGAAACAAGGCTGGTACAGATAAGCTGAAGCTAGAAATGACTAGTGATCCAGCAGACATGAGACAAGAGGAGGAAGACAAGTGAGTCTGCAGACGAGAGAACAAATGTGGACTAGCTGTAGGGCACACAGGGTCTAGCATTCAGAGCAAAAGCCACGAGTGTAACACTATGTCAAAACAGCGTGGATCAGATAACTTGAAAGTGGGAGAGAGTGGTTCCACGAGAATCTGAGTTTGAAGGGAAGGAGGAGCAAGTCTCAGGATATTCGGGATCTCCGAGGAGAGCAGTTCAAACCCCACTCTCAGCAGAGTGCCTGCTAGGTGAACGGAGAAGGCTTCAGAGCCCCAGCTGCACAGGAAGTTTCAGAATGGAGGGAGAGTAGATTCCACTACCCATATTAACTTAAAGAAGAAACACCTTCTCAGCTCGTCCAGGACCTGTGGTAGAGTAGGTAAGACAGGAATACAAGGCACCTGCTATCTGAAGGTCTCCGTGGCAGTTCTTGCTTGCTCTGTGTACTAAATACCCAAAGGATCAGGGTCATAGGCTACGTTCCTGACTGTGTGACTTCAAATTTGTGATGGTGTCTCAGTGTCCCCATTTGTGATCTGGAAATGGGAACCATAATTATAGTTATTCCCACTAAGTGCTTTAGAAGATCCAATTAAATATGTAAAAAAGGATGTATTCAATTCCTAATGATGCATTAATCAAGTACTTCTCACTATCATACATATTGGCTTCAACACCCTATGAAATAGTAATTATTATCCACAACTTACAGATAAGGAATCTGAGTTTGAGAGGGTATGGGATTAATCCAAGATAGTAATTGGAATAATACCATTAAGAGGTCATGTATGTACCTAGCACCGTTCTTTGTGCTTTAAGTACACTACCTCACTCAATCCACGAAACTACCCCGTAAAGAGAAATTGTTCAGAGTTGCACAAGCAGCCAGTAGCAGAATCAGGATTCAAATGCTCTCAGGACAGCAGCTCAGCACACGCTCTCCAACACGCCCTTGCACTGCCTTCTCTCAAGGCTACACGCCCTGGGCTGAAACGCAACCTCGAATCTCTGGACCCCGGTTCACTGCTACTATTTTAGTTATGTGCCGTGCTTCTTACTATCTGTACATGTGCTGTATCTTGCTTTGTATAATGTGCACCCACATTTTTGGCCCAAACTCTCAGGGCAAAATATATTTCATTTTAATTTTTTAATTCAATTTTATATTTACATATAAAACCAATTATTGTATTCCAGGGTATTACTTTGCATACAGATATCACTATTGCTTTCTAGAGTTATACTTTTCATGCATCGGCATAAATAAAAGAAGTAAAAACATTTATATAGATACAGAATTAGTACTACCCATGTATAATGCGCATCCTTTTTTTCCCTCAAAAATGTGGGCAAAAAGCATGCATTATACACTGCAAAAAAAGTTATGTTCTTAAGAGCATCTCCATAACAAGCTTGCTTGTGTCCTGATGCTGCTCTACGTAGTACAGACATCTTACAGTTACTTTGTAAAGGACTGTGGGTGTGAAATTCTACACAGCTAAGCAATCACCAGCTGTGCATTCCAGCCCCAGAGCTCCTTGTTCAGCGCAGCCTATGCCTGGTTCTTCCTGTCAGTTCTCTCTAGAAGAACCCCAAGGGCTGCAGGGTCCTGTCCTTCCTGATGCAACTTATTCACAACAAAATATCGGTTAAATAATTGAATTCCTTGAGAAATTGAACATAACTGCTTTGGACAAGTAACGGTATTAGTAATAATTACAAAACATTTCAAAGGTGTATGTACATATACACATTTATTTTATGACGCAATGCAAGAGGAACAGAGCAAAGGCATCCACGCAGGCACACAGTTCACGAATGTTCACTGGCGGTCTAAATGTGCCCAACATGACGCTGAGTGACAGGTCGGCAGCAGTGAACAAGAGCACAAGGCCCCTATTTCATGGAGCTTACAGTCTCCTGGGTCATGAAGTTTAAAAAAAGAATTTAGTGAGCATTTTAAACAAGGAGGTTAACTTGAGAATTTGAGGGGAGTGCGGATCAGGGGAAGCTTCTCTGATGAGGAAACTTTGAGCCGTGAGCTAAACATGCCAAGGAGTGGCTTGGGGGTTGGAGGGAGGCCATAAATGCAGAGTCTCAAAGGCGTGGCCTCTTTGAGAAGCAGAAAGACCAACGGGGCGGCTGCTCGGTGAGCCAGAAGACTGGCACAGGCCAGGTGACAATGGTGTGCTCAAGATCCTTGTAGAATGTGGAAAGGTATCTCATTGTTCTTCTAGAGGGAGGGGAAGCAAGCCACTGGAGGACTTTAACTAGCGACGTGAAGTAATCACATTTATATATTTAAAAGATTGTTCTGGCTCTTCTGGCAGAAGGGACTAGGCAGGGGCAAGAGCAGATGCAAGGAGACCCAAAAGGACGCCCCTCACTTGCCCTAACTGGCCGGGGTAAGAGCGGAGAGCAGCTTGGAACTGAACAATAGCAGTGGCAGTGCAAAGAGGTGTTCCGATTCAGAACAGTTGCAGCACAGAAATTACAGGACATGATGGATTTGATGTGAAGTTTGGGAAAAAGAAGAACCAAGAAAGATTTATAGTTTGGGGATTCGCCTAACTGACTGAATGGTGATGTATTTTACAGAGATGGGCATCAAGGGGTAATAAAATGTTTTGAAGGACAGAAATGGAAATCAAAAAATCAGGTTTTAACTTGACTTTAAGTTTAAAATACTTCCTAGACGAGCCAGTGGAGGTAGCTACTAGTCAGCTGGAAATGCGAGTAGGGAGCTCCATGGACAAAGGGGAACAAGAGTTACAAATTTGGGAAACAAAGGCCCATAAATGTTACTTAACATTGAAGTTTGAAATCACTTAGAGCAAGAGCATGTTGAAGTTTTTCGAGTATTGAGATAAAACTTATACTCTGAATTGGACAAGTTTTGACCTGGGATGGCCTTTTTGCTCCACCTGACGTCTGCCACCTCTGTCATTGGTAAAGTAGAGGTCACGCAGGAGTAAGGGGCAGAGCGCGTGAAAAGTTTGGGGCTTTGTCTTCCTAGGCCAGTCTCTTCAACCACAGGGCACTCACTTAACCCGTCCGAGGGCCAGTCTTTGTTGTGGACTGGAGACAGCACCACCTTTGCCAGCGGCAGACGTCAAAGCCCAGGTAAGACGCCTTTGGGAACAGACTGTTTGCTACAACAGAAACGAGAAGGGCTTCTCTGAAATCCTGCGCACCCCTCCCTTAGGTCTCTTCTCTTCCCCACGGCATGGTTCCCCGGTGGCCTAGGGTACACTCAGATGCCATCTGCGCAGCAAGAAGGCAGAGTGACAAATTTCAGCCACACAGACAACACCTTCATAACCTCGGCGGCTTTTGACTTCACACAAAGCAAAGCCACCTAATGGACTAAGCCTCTGGGTAGTCCTGACTCCTCAATCACCCGCCCGTAGCAACCGATGCCGCACAGGCAGACCTGATCCAGTGACCCGCCGCTGTCAGTAATTCGACAGTGGAGGGAAGAGTGTGAACAGGCAAATCCCACAGAAACCGGTGGGGCGTTTTGATCACGGGCGAGAGATACATGAAGTTAGAAAGTGAACACTAAAAAGATAAACTCTAACAAATAATTTGTTAAACCTTCTGGAACAATCAATTTAGCCCTATGAAGGTAAACCTGGTCAAAGACCTCCTTTCATTACAGGCTTCTGGGATATATTGCTCAAAAAGAAATTTGACCAGAAGAATAGACATAATTTATCAAGGAAGAATTCAGTGAAGTGATACAGTAAGTGGCAAAAAGGAAGCAAGAAGAAGGGAAATTTGGTAGCTCGTATGCTTCTCATTTACTAACTGATGCCTGGGATCTCAGCCTCTCCGAGCATTGCCGAGCCAGAAAGTAGACCAGGGTGAATAAGAACAGACTACTTTCCAATCTGTTGCACACATTAAATCCTGAGTCCCCACAAACCATGGCCCACATGGCAGACCTGTTAAGAAGCTCTAATTGGTTTATTTTCTCTTCTTTCAATTAAATCTCAAATTGTTTTAGTGGTACAAAAACAGTTTGCAGGTCTTAGATAACTTTTGATTGCCTTTCCTTTCCCGTTCCTGTACTTTAAAAAACCAACCACCAAGAACATGGCCGTCGGAGTTAAAATCTGTATTCTTCTACTTCCTCCCTGCATGCCCTTGGGCAAGTGACTGAATCCATCTGTGAATCATGAATAGTGGGAAGTCTGTTGTAGGAGCAGAGAGAAAGCAGGAAAGGGGTACAGCCTAATACCTGTTCATAAGTGATGGCAATCACTGTGCTCAAAACCACTGTGCCAAGCCCCTCCACTCCAGGGCGTACTCACAGAGGGTGATGAAGGGATTCGACCCACATTTTATTCAAAACAATAAAGGTTGGCCAATCATTAACAGCACGTTAGATAGCAGTTTAAGTGCTTTACGCATGTTAACTCATCTAATCTTAAAAAGAACTTTGTAAGTTAGATACAGATATCCTTCCCCTGTTACAGATAAGAAAACCGAAATTCTGAGACACTGTGTAATTTTTCTAAGGCTATGGAGCTAGGTGGCAACAAAGACAGCATTCAAATCCCAGCGGTCGCCTTTGTACTCCCATCT
Source organism: Carollia perspicillata (assembly GCA_004027735.1). Taxonomy (NCBI): domain Eukaryota; kingdom Metazoa; phylum Chordata; class Mammalia; order Chiroptera; family Phyllostomidae; genus Carollia; species Carollia perspicillata. Next base: position 21,480 of record PVKM010015925.1, on the reverse strand, counting down.
TTAGCTCGTGAGCTATACTGCCTCCCCAGATTGTAATTTCAGATTGTAAACCGAAATCTGAGCATGAAATGCAAAGACATTTCTATTAGTTGTGCATTGTTTTTGTTGCCGTGTTGTCAATAAATGGTTGTTTTGAAAAATAACTTCTCAAATCAAAAGTACAGCCCGCGCTCTAGTATCAGCAGGTTTTGCATCTGTGGATTTAACCAACCTCAGACCAAAAACAGCATTTGCCATCTGGGGCTGGGAATCTGTGGAGAGCCAATTACACGCATTGCTCTATCCCATTTCACATAAGGAACTGGAGCATCCATGGATTTTGGTATCCAAGGGGGTCCTGGAACCAATAGCTGTCAAAACTGAGATAGCTCAACGATAGATGCTTTGGGATGATTCTTGTGTGGGCAAACTGTGCATAGGTAGGCGACTACTGGGGGCACAGCGTGACTACAGGGTCCACAGTGTCCAGCTCAGCAAGGCCTGGGCCTCCTCTGAGTTTCATCTAGCACAGCCCCGATGTCAGCAAAACTCAATTAATTCTTCCTCATACCTAACACACAATTTGTTAGCCATAAGACAATGCTTAAAAAGTGTGTTCGTTTAGAATTTTAAAACAAATTCCTAATATGTGTGCAACAATTATAAGACATTGCAAGAGGATTTCCAGAGACTTAATTTATTTTCAGAGTGGGATTAGCAGTAATAAAGAGGGAAATGCAAATGAGCATGAAACGCATCAATTTAGAAAATGAGCTCTAGGATTTTGTTTCATGGGTTTAGCTACACCCTTTGCTTGAATTGTCCCTCGACTCCTTCTAAAATGAACTGAAACCCCCTGCTCATCCTTCCAAGCCTGGTCCAAGGGCCACCGCCTTGGAGGTGTTGTGTCTGACGCCACAGTTATATTTAATCACTGCTTATGCCACCCTTCCATCATTCTGGACACATGTCTTTCTTTTGCCCTGATCACAATCTGCCCGGCTTTGCAGCTTGTCCCACTCCCTCCTGGAAACCCTTGGGAAGCAGGGGTCAATAAGGAGGGGGCACTGCCCGAGGGTTAAAAGCAGGAGCCTCAGAATCGGACACCGCACAGCTTGGGCCCTCACGGTCACTCCACTTCCATCAGATCTCTGGAAATTTGACCGTGAGGAATCTTAGATTGTTCCTCTCTCGAGTGCAGATAATTTGGGGGAGCATGCTCTGTTTGCAGATCTCCTGGTTCAAATTGGGGGTCATCGCTTTACCTATTCATGTCTAAGTTCCTTTTCCTGTAAAGCAAGGATGATAATAGAGCAAGTATCTCATCATGAAAATTAAAGTAATTAATTTCTGTAAAAATTATATAGAATATTGTATGGGGGGCAAGTAAGCTCTCAATAAACCTCAGTTACTGTTAACATTATTATCCTGTAGAGTGTGGTGAGGAAAACACACCCTCCTGTTGGTCAGGAGGTAAGTACATACAGTAAGATGCTCCAAAAATGGAGCTCTTACTACGCTACTCCTGCACCCTCCCAGTGCTTGACACGACGCATTATGGTGAGAAGTTGTCCCCAAACTATTGTTAAGCGGAATGAAATATTTTGTAAGGAGAGTATCACACTCTAAGAATCAAGAAAACAGCAATAAATTTATAACAAGGCCATAAAATAGGGCCAGCACAGGCCTTGTCTCGTTCTTAGCAGTTGCTTCTCTGGTTGCTTGAAGATTATCTTGTACGAAGAAGTCATGTTTTTATCAATAGATTAAACACGAAAATATACCTTTGCGCTTGGTATTCCCTTTAGCGGGCCCTGCCTACCATGCAGGGGGTAAAATACTAAAGAAGTTATCCTAAAATCCACTCTCCCGCTGGGGCTTTAAACAAGTCAGCGCTTTATAATCATTTAGAGAACACAGACTGGCAGAAGTAAAAGTGTAGACAAGGGAGAATTGGTGAGTTTGGCCTCTGAAGAGTTTTCTCTTTCAGGGAAACATGTAAAGCAACAGCTGATTGATAGCAATTCATAAAGTATAAGAGGACCCGACACGCAGGCTAATTAATGAAGGCTCCAGCGAGCTCTACAAGTTGCGACTGGGAAGAGACGAGACCCGCTCTTACAATTTAGCACTTTGGGCACGTGTCCATACCCATTTTCAAATTCTGCAGACAGAAAGCTGATCACATGATTTACCCGACTTGCTTTCTGACTGGGCCATTGGAAGTAAAGAGGCTGTCTCTACAAAACCCAAAACCAGCACACATAATCTAATATGAGATGCAAGCTAAGGGCAGAGTGCTTCGAATCAGCAGTTTCGTGGACAAAGCCTTAACGAGCGAAGAGGACAACCCCTCCTAGTTTAAAACCACTCTAATATTGGAAGTAACCTACCGAAGGACATCTTGTCATTTATGAGACCATGACATGCTGTGATGAAACTGAATTTTAATCATTGAACTCCGGGGTGGTACACATCACATTAGTGCCTGTAGGTTTGAATTTCTGATACATGTGGTGTCCACAGAAGATATGACAACACATTCTTATAAGTTCCATTGACTCTGAAGATAGTAAATGGAGGCACATGACCATACACATTATAAACATCATCAGACGGATCAACTTAAGAAACAGTTCATAGCAGTTTCTTTTATATCACTGTCAATATCAGTCTTCTCGATACATTTTCAATAATGGTTTCAAGAAAGAAATGCACCCAGATTTTAAGAAATGTTTCTCTTCTTAAATGCCGGCTTTGTTAAAATGAAAATAAGCATTCTCTGGGGGGTTGAAGGATTTCTTGCTTTGTGAAAATAATCGGGTTTCAATACACTCAAATGAAACAATGAAAGATACGTGGATGCCAAGTGCAGTTGTCGGGTGAATTATGTAATTTAAAGGCAGCCAACCATTAGAAATGTAGTTGAAAATGGACATAAGACATTCACTTTTTTAGTACATGCTTATCTTGGATAGCAAGATATTTTTAGCCAATTAGCTTGCTCAATTGACTAAGCATCTCCTACCTCATTTAATCAAATAAAGACTTAGCAGGGGAACTTCAGCAAGAGAGTGATTTTACAGCGGCACACAGACAAGGCAGAAACAAATCCTCAATAGAAAATAACATATCCAAAGCACTATGACACCTAGCAAAATCAGTGGTTGTTTTCTGAATGTGAAAAGCAAAGCCACTGGACTTCTCAATTTATTTGAACACTCTTTACTCAAGTAAAGACTTGAGAATCAAATGTCAAAAATTTAGTTGGAAAAATAAGTAGAAAAAGCTCCCTACTTTGTTTATTCTATTTTTGCCAAAATCTTTATTTTTGTTTTAAGACATTAAGAGTTTTTTCTAATAAAATAAATATGCACAATTTTCCAACAATGATAGAAAGATTTAAGTAACTATTATTCCCTCATTATTCCTCATGAAATGAAGTTAACTATATAACAGGTGAAGTGTTAAAGAATTTGTGGGATTAAAAAACTTAAAGAAAAGAATTGACAAAAATATACAGTAAAACCTATGGTGTCCTTGAAAGAGTAGTTTTGAAGTTTTCTCTTTTTCAAGAAATAGTCTCAAAGTGCTAAGAAACATAACAAAGAATTTGAGGAATGTATCTTTCAAGATCAACAATTCAATTCCCTGAAGCTTATAAATAACTTTCTTCTGTTTAATCTCTAGACATTTCTTGCCCTGTGATAAGATAAAATTATCTACTGTTAAGAGTAATGGGGGGGAAATGAGGACAAGTGTAATTGAACAACAATAAAAAAATAACCTAAAAAAAGAACTAGTGCCTTTTTTGAATAAATATAAAATAAGATATTTGAAGTTGTTCTTTTTTTTAATGGGAAGATGATTATTCTGAATCAATTCTTGCAGCTGTTAATCTCTCACATCTATGATCCAAAGCCAGAGATAGAAGCCACGGCAGCATTGCCATGGACCTGACTGGACTCTCAAAACAAACAGCAGAGCCAGGCCTTTGAACGAGACAGGACACTGTGACCGAACTAGGAGAGCAGCTGTTTCTTGAAAGCTGACCACCAGGTTTACCCAGCCTCCTCCACTCCAACTGCGTCTGCCTCCTTCAGGCCACCCCTGTTCTCCAGGGCGCAACTAAGAAGGCTTTCCCTGTGCCTTGAGACGCACTCCAACCACTCAAACCAATCTTCACTTTTCAGATGACCTGTCAAAAATGTTAAAAAATGATTTTTTTCATTAAAAATAAAAGGTGGCTGAATGAGACTCAAGGAGTGAGAGTCACAGTCAGTGAGTCAAGAGATGCTTAGGCTGCGTTCACTCCTTAGATCCCTTTCTAAAAGTGAGCTCTTTCTGTCTCTGAGAACTCTGGGAAGAAAGTATAACTTTATTGGTATTACCACAGGAGTTTATTGAGTTTCCACATATTTGTTTCTCAATACTTGAGAAAATAAAAAGAAAAAATCTAGAATGCTTAACTTACAACACCTTTTAGCTACATACATAATAAAAATTAAATATTAAAAATAAATTATACCAAAATCAGGAACACCGACCGTGCTAACTGCTAGGGAGGCTATGGAATAATAGGAGCCCATACATTCCTGGGAATGTGAATGGTATACAGCCACTTTGGACAACAGTGTGACAATTTCTCACAAAACTAAATATACCCTTACCATATGATCCACTAATTGAATCTCTAGGCATTTACCCAAAGGTGTTGAAAAGTTATGTCTACACAAAAACTTGTGCAAATGTATATGGCAGCTTTATTCATATTTGCCAAGACTTGGAAGAAACCAACATGTCCTTCGGTAGGCCAATGGGTAAATAAACTGTGGTACATCCAGAAAATGGAATATTATTCAGTACTGAAAAGAAATGAGCTACCAAGATATGAAAATAGATAGAAGAAACTTAAATGCAATAAAATTAAGTAAAAAAAAATCTGAAAGGGCTGCATACTTTATGATTCTAACCATCTGACCTTCTGAAGAGGGTAACACTATGGAGACAGTAGAAAGACCAGGGGGTGCCAGGGATTAGGGGAGAAGGAAGGATGACCAGGTGGAGCACAGAGGGTTTTGAAGGCAGTCAAAATACTCGGTATGATGCTATACTGATGGAAACCCATAGAATGTGCAACACCAAAAGAGAATCCAGTGTAACCTATGGACTTTGGGTGATGGTAACGTGTCAGCGTGGGCTCATCAACCTTAACACCTGCACTGCTCTGGCCAGGGACTCTGACAACGAGGGAGGCTGTGCATGTGTGGGGGCAGGGGGTGTAGGGTACGTCTCCACACCTTCTCATAAACTTTGCAGTGAATGTAAAACCGCTCTTAAAACAAAGTCTTTTATGAACAGAAAACAAACCATTAAAGCAAAAAATTATAGTTATTTTTCTCAATAAATTATGCCTCAAAATAAAAGCATAATTCAACATTCAAGATGGAAGAATAAAAGGATATTTTTGAGTGAGTGAGACTGGTAGGGGCAAGAACCTTGTAAGTCCTATAAAGGAAAACAAAGAAAGACTCCACACTGGGTCAGTCTCCAGCCCAAGGAGTGAATAAGCAGACACACAGGTTTCCGGAGATGTTGAACGGCAACAAACCCGTCACTGTATGAGAATGAGTTCTGGTCACGCATCTGTGGTCCCCAGACGTGGTTGACTAGCCCACCTTTGTCCCCACTGAACCCTGTGTCCTTGGGGTATGGAACTGACCTAGGCCTCAGCTCAGATGCTGTATGTAAAAATTCAGAAAACAGCACTTACCTTATAGAAAAAAATGTTTTATGAAACAATGTTCATAAAAGAGTATAAAATATATAGTGATATAAATAATGTACTTTCAAAACTTACAAAACTTTATATACAAATTATTATGTTTATTGATATAAAAAAATGGGATTTCTTACCAAGGATGAATTCCAACTGTGGTTCACTGGGTGACTTCTGAATACCTATAGATAAATGGTAAGAATTCAGGTTAAAGATACTTAACTCATCATCAAAAACATGCCACTGAATATTAGTATGTTCCACCCTGCCTGGAATATATTAACACACTGTTGGGCAGAGGAATAAACTCAGTTGATCAGACTCATACGCAGCAGGCTCTCCTGGAAGGCCCCTTGTGTAGCAGAACAAGGTACGACTAAAGATGTGACTGATCTGTCGCACTCGATGGCCATAACGAATCTCAGAAATATTGTTTTTGTAAGCTGTGACAAATATAAAACATTTCTAACTGTGTGCTTCTTTTGGATGCATATAGACAGGATGGAACCTTCAAAGAGGGTTGCCCTCTCCAAAGTACTCCTCCATAGAGAGTATTTTTTTTCAAAACACTCCAATCTGCTATACATAGTAAATTATTCACTAAAGGGATATCTCTAGTCAGTTTATAAAGGATATCATGCTGGGGGTTATATTACCATCGACTTACTGATAGCTCAAATCAACATTGTATTGAATGCCTCTATTTCTTTTGCTGGAGATTTTTTTAAAATCTAATCACATGGTCAATGCCTTAGGATGAAGTGGAAGGAAAAGGGAGCCCGAGGGCAAAGGGAAGGGAAGGGGAACAGCCGATGGGTCAAGGTGGACAGGCCGTGTGGTGGTGAGCAACAGCGGGGAAGGTGGGTGCCCGAGGACCACACACAGTGCAGGGGCTTCCTAAGCAAGAGTCGGGGAGGGCTGGGATGCCATTGTGCCCACTCGTGGGTGGCCAAAGAAACAAAACTAAATGTATGGAAAAATAAACCATTTGGCAGTAAGTGTAAGAATTTTATACAAATCCTTCCCTTGTTTATTTTTACTGGTGGATTCATCAGATACAATTTAAATTTTATAGCATCTGGTCACTACTACATTGTTAGAGCCACCTCCTAGTGTAAAAACCATTCTTTTTTTTTTATTTAAAGAGTTCACAGTGTTTGCATGGTAACCGTTTTATTTTTTTTTTCCTGCTGACATTTAACAATGCTGTGGCTAATAATTTTACTCTTTCCAAGAGAGGTTAGAATGACAATCACCAGGTTGGCCTTTGTGCATTCCGCACACTGTGGATTTTTTAAAAGGTTATTAACAATTAACTCTGCTGTAAACTCTGACAACCAAATTTCTCAAAAAGAATGCACCCAAGACCATTTTCTAAAGATTATTTTTATACTGTAAATTCAATGAGAGGTTAGGCATATATTTGCCAGTGTTAATAAGTGGGCAAAAGGTATCTTCTGAAATGAAAAGAAAAAAACACAACTCATGCTAAACAATAAACCTAAACTCTAGAATTTTAAACATGAGAAACATACAATTCTTCCAGTAATTTTAATTTTGTGCGTAGCACAAATCCCCATTGCAATGTTCAGATGTAAGCTGGGCCCAAATCTCCACGCTCACTCTGCTGCTGGGACTTGGTGCTCACAGGCAGGGCAGTGACAGCCATGCAACTGTTTTGCCCTAATGTTTTCCAGTGATATCTTTGGTTTCAGAGAAAAAATGTCTATGCTCCCAAAACAATTTCACATGACATTATACAAATGCTAAATAGAAGGTGTGCTTAAAATATTTGTTAGAGTCTTAATATATATTCAAGAACTGTGATTCCACCATTTGATATTTAATGGTTTCCTGGACTATCATCTAACTCACGGAAAATGATAAAAGATAGAGAAGCAGTCCTGGCTAGGTAGCTCAGTTGGTTAGAGCATCGCCCCCATGCACCAAGCCTGTGGGCCGAATGCAACCAATGAATGCATAAGTAAGTAGAACAAGTTGATCTCCCTCTCCACCCCGCTCTCCCTCTCTCCTCCTTCCTCTCTCTCTCTAAAATAAAAAAGAAGCATTTCATAGACTCACAACACCAAAACAAGTAGCGTAAAGGAAAAAGAGTTAGTCGATCTCACGCCATGTGTTAGAACCCCAGTTTCTGTGAGTCCACACGCGTGTGTGTTTGGTCCACCCAGTGTGCATCGGCGGAGAGTCCCAAGGAGGAGCATGCACGTGCTTACTTGTCAACTGAAAGTCCCCAGTGTCATTTGCCTGGGGTGTGGGAAGAAAGTGCTGGCCTTCCTCTGATGCTCCTTCCTCTTTGATTTCCATGATTAGCCTTCACAGTTGTATAATTTTCCAATGTTTTCGGCCCAAATGTCACTGCCAATGATTCCTGGTCTGATATCGATGTATCTTCACACTGAAGACCTGATACCCCACTCCGAAATTCTGCATTTAGGAAACATCAAGAGCAAAAACATCAGTTACTTCAAAGTTCAGTCTAAAGCTAAGAATTAAAAAGGTGGGTAGAGATTATCACTTCCTGCCTGCTCATAGTACTACATTCAAGGTCAATCCACCCAGTTAATGGAAGTCTGGGTTAAATGGGTCTTTTCTCTGCAATTATTTTATGGTCACATGAGAAATTCTAAATCCTGAAAGGTATATTCTTTCTCTCCTAGTTCATTCTGTAAAAAAGCAGATAGCTAGAGGGGCTGCTAATTTAAATGCACCCAATTTAGCAGCACGGACAGCTAGCATCTTGTTGAGGCGTTATAATGTTTTGCCAAGGTGAATATTACTCTCACTCTTTCCATTAGAACTGCCCTGGATGCTCATCTCTCCAGCCATCCTTGTTAGGACATTATTCATGGGCACATAAAGATAATTTGGCAGGACACTATTCTTCCAAGATGAGCCAGCAGGTTGTACAGGGGAGTTTCCAACCTCATCATTAGCCACAGAGTCTCTTACTGCCCTGCCTGATAAAAGTTTAATTGTTTAGCGATTGAGGTAGATGCTGAAAACCATGAATAATAATCCCTAACAGCTAAAGCTCGAGGGGAAATGAAAGAGACAGCAAAATGATGAAAATGACCATGGGGGAAAGAAAGCCCCTCCAAAAATGTAAGACCCTATGATGCAGACAGCCTCAAAGGGTTCCAAATTCATTTTGATATTTAACATGATATGCATGACCAAGAATGACTTAGAAAAAAAATCAATGGAGTTTTAAATCAACTGACCAGCTGAATTAAAATGTATAAAAATCTTTAAATGTCTACCCAGTGCTTTTTAATGAGATAGCAGCAAAAGAGCTTGGGTTTGGAATACCAATTTGGTTTCCAACTACATAAATCCACAGCCTTACTCTTTGTTGTTCTGAACAAAGCGGCTTCATTTATAATTCATCTTTAGTTTTGAAGATAATCTGGCAAAAATTAAATCCAGAAAGCATCTTGAATCTTTAGAAAAAAACACAATAAATTTGCAGATAAACACACATTGGCTTCTAAAGATACAACCAGGAATACTTGCTGGGGTAAAGGGTCATTGCAGCATATTCTGTCGATTTGAAAATTATATTTTGAATTAAGATAATGCTTTCTAATTGATTTTGCACTGTTTAAGTTTATAAGTCTTTCTGATGAGGATAGACTACATCATGTATTAACTACACCACATTCTCTCAAGAACCTACAACAAAATGCAAAATGCGTGTAGCACTTAAATATAACATTTAGGTAACTTCACTCTATTTCTGGATCCAAGACTCAACCCTCATGCCTAATGAGTGACCTTAAGAACTGAAAAGAAACTTATATATATGTCCTTTGACTGAGCCCTTCACATTCTTTCAACCAGGCCCCCATTCTCAGTAACAAGGATTTATCTTTATTTTATAACATTCAAAAATAATAGCAGAATAAAAACAAAGGTTTCAGGGAAAGGTTCCCTTTGATTAAAAATGCCACAAATTGACAAATGTGATATTTTACTTTAAAAAAATCAGGCATTTTTTTTTTTTTTAAATTCAAAACTTTTTTTTTTTATTGTTTTTCAGTACAGTTTTCTATCTTTTACTCCCATCCCAGATCTTCCCCCAGTGAATCAGGCATTTTTTTTAAGGTCAAGGTCCTGCTGGCTTCTCCTGAGGCCCCTGACTAGGCAGCGTGATGGACTGGCATTCAGGGGCAACGTCTCTGCCCGGGAAACACAACCACATCAGAGGCTGCTGAACTCCCCAGGCCTTCAGCACGGTTTTGCTGCCAATATTAAATTCAGTGAGGATCTGCTTTGTCACAGGAGAAAAAAGATGAGAGTTGTCAGGGCTCCAGTTTGATCAAAAGTCCAGCTGCTGGGGCTCAGAATTGAACTAGCCAGCAATGCTCTTCTCATCTTTACCCTGAGGAAGCAGCGCTGATGGGAGCCAGAACAGTAGACCCGTGGATTTAGCAAGAGCAAACAGCAACAGTCTTTTAGGCCTTTGCAACTTAAAACATGATCCCTGTGCCAGCAGCACCTACATTTCCGGGAAGCTTGTTAGAAATGCAGACCATTGAGCCAGACCCAGATCTACTACATGAGCGTAGCCATTGTAGCATAGGGATCCCTGTGTGCATTCGAGCTTGACAAGCAGCCCTCTGAGGCACAGAACACCCAGGTTCCAGGCTCATAAACTGGGAGTGGTGAAAAGGGCGTTCCACCAGATAAAAAGTCAATGTGGGTTCAAGGTCCATGTCACTTAACCTTACTCTCTAGACTGATGCCAGGAGCTCTCACGGCTCCTGGCCTGGACTTTTTCCCTCCAGCCGTCCTACCTCCAGGGCTCCTTTCTGCCCAGGATCTCAGTTACCTGCCTGGGGCTCCTGACTCCCACCTATCCTCCCTGCCAGCTATTACTGGGCCTCTTTGTGATAGACTCTTGCCAGTGGCCAGTCTTACCCAGCCTAGATTCTGCCCCAACTTCCTTTACCTTGGCTCTCTCTAGCCTCAGCTCTGCCGCCTGACTCTTGGCAGAGCATTCAGCTCTTGGCAGTCACACCAGGTGCCTCTGAGGCTAAACAGAGCCAGGTCATGGCACGCCACACTCTGAAAACTATTGGAGCTCGGCGGCTCACAATAACAGCTAGTCATCAACGTAGGACCATTGTCCAATGGTTCACTGAACATGTCTGGACTGTGGGTTTAGGGCACAGAGTGGTTCGAAGTGTTGTGACACACTGAGATAGAGGGGCAAGGGGTGGTGACAAGAGAACCGATTAAAAAAACACAGCATGCCACATTTCCCTTTCTTTCTAGTAAACACCCAATCAGAGGGGCTCTGCTGACACCCATCCAGTCTTCACGGAGTTCTGTCTTCACCGCAGCTTCTGAAGCACATTTTTGGCCAAATCGTCTAAGGATTTATGTGCCTATTCTGGGTATATATTATGTGTCATGCTCTGTGTCATCATTTCAAATGCATTAAATTAATACTCATAACGAATTTATGCTTTGAGCATTTAAGATAAGCTTCACCAGCTTTACAGATGAAGAACCACAGGTTAAAAAGTAATTCGTCCCAGGACCCAGGTAGTAATTATAGAACCAAGGGTGGGAACTCGAGTGTCTGATTTCAGAGCATTCTCTCCACTCCACTTACCATGTCTTTTAATTTTACCCTACAAAAAATTTACAAACTTTTATTATCCCTTAAGAAAGAAATCAGGGCAATGGGGAGAGAGAAAAAATGGAGGTCCAGAAAACATTGATTTACACTTTCATTTACCTTTGTTTTCTTTCTTAAAAATAAAAACCTCTGGAAAACTTAGAGTCTATCAATATAGCATTCAACACCTAAGTACCAAGACCCTCCAAAAAGAGAAAACCAGGTCAAGATAGACATTTTTATGATTCTGTTTGTAATGCCATTTCTGACTGAGACATGCTCATCTCTGGTTCCTCTCCTTGGTCCTGGTGGGAATGTACGTTCAATGGACAAGTCAGCATGTCAAAAGTCAAGACAAAAAATTCCAAATAATTAAAGTTTGAAGCTAGAAACTAATCCAGCATTCTGGTTGCTTAACAGAGGATAACTGTTTTCTTCCTTTGCTTCTTTGAATCCGAGGGCCACCTTTTGGAGAGCACAATCCAGTAAAGAAATGACCTCAAATCACGAATATTAAATGACCCAACAAAATCGTGACGTTCAGAAGGAAGGAACCCGAAGCAGCGATGCAGAGAGCTCCGTGCATCGAGCAGAGGGACTATGCCTTTGGTTTGTTATAAATCAGAGGACAGTCTGTCACTCTACTGTTTGCAGTTAGGCTAGGAACAATGTTGGCCTCCACTGTACACAAAACAAAAGGGAGTCTCTGTTGATCGATCTCTGTCACAAGACACCCTTAATCCTGAGAATGCCCAGGGCTTTGCCTCAGCACCACATCAGGTCAGAACCAGAATTTAAAGTCTCCAGCAGTGACCTGATGTCCCGAGGGGGACACTTGGACCACTTTGGGGAATACAGTAAGTCAGCCTTCGGATGTGTTCAAGAGTATTCTGAGTTAGCCACAAAGATGGATACATCCCGGAGAATTGCAAAGTGAGGGCCTGCAACATGCTTGATTGAGTCCCAAAGATCACTTTGCAACAGCTTGGTTACATGTGTGTACCTATCGTGCCGCTTTAGAACACTGGGCTACAATATTTTGAGAGAATACACAATTGAAGAGACTTGAAGGAAGAAGGAGTCACCCCACATAGGGCATGAGAAGACGGGAAGCCCAGAGACGGGACGGAAGAGCCCAAGTGCCCAGCTGGCTCATGGCCACGTGGGATTCAAGAGAAGGTCTTACGTTTGCAGGTGGGCCTTTTCCCTTCTCTTCCGAGTGCAACACTCTGGGTTGCTTCTCACTGGTCATCCGAAGGATAATGAGAACTGGATCTTTCAGAAAACACTGGTACCTCACAGAAACATTTTCTTTTATAAATATTCCATGAGGTACCTTGGGCTTTGCTTACTTAACAAAAACTTGTAAAACCTGATCTGGAGCCCCCAACCTACTTTAAGAAAGAAAAATTACTATTATACAGCAAAGGCTTTAAAAAATAGTACAAAAGAGTTATAGAGCACTTCACTAGATGCTTGGATATTTTTTAAGGGCCTTTACTGTCATCTGAAAACAAAGTTAAAGGCAGTTTATTGCCCACACTTAAGATAACAGAGTTGATTTTTTTCTAATACTTTTATTCAACAACAGCATATTCTGACTCCTAGCAGCCCCATCTCAGGCCCACGTCGAGAAGCAGAGATGTATAGAGATAATTTCAGTTAGGCTGGTGGTTGCTTTTTATTTTCACTTTTACTAAATAAGAGGACTCAGAGAAAGTGCCGCCTCAGCAATGTCAAATGTTTCAAAAGCCTTAAGAACTCTGACACACACACATACCCAGGCCCATTAAATACCTTGTGCTCAAGCAAAACTAAAACCGAAGCTGTGATTACATCCTCAGGGCATGTCTAATACAGACATCAGAAGTTACTAATTCCCAGACTGATTGAATTCCTTATGATGATACATTTCAGGTTGAAATTAGCATGAACTAAAATATCCACAGTTTCTGATGATTAATGGCTCATTTTCCGTTGAAATTTGAAATTTCAAAGTAAGACATAATGAATTTAATTAAAATTGTATCTTCTGCTTTTTATTATGACAGGCAAGTATAAATGCATGTATATGATTATTCAGATTTCGTGTTAGCTCTCCAGAGACGTTCACGGAGTGCCCGAAGTAATCTATAAGGAATATAATACGGCACAACTAAGCTTTCTCATTCATATTGCCCATTACATACAGATGATGAATTTTAATTCTTCATTACAAGCAGTTTCCTTACACTCCAATACGTACATAATTACACATTGTATCTGAAAATACTATTCAATAACCTTGCACTACAATGCAAATGAAGAACAAATAATGTATAATAAGAAAGGAAAATTCAATTCCTAAATGTGAAATGGGCAGAATTTCTACAAAACGGGCAGTGAAATTCCAAGCCACTGTTCCACCTGCGAATGCATCTAGCGCTTCTCCGGTGCCCCTCATGGAACTAAAGAACATGGATGGATTTCACAAGTCTCTGGAATCCGGGCTCATCTTCCACGATCGTGTGGAGTATGGGAAGGATTGCCACTGAGGCAGTACAGTGTTCAAGCTCAGGTTTTACGTGAAAAGGCTCCCTGTAATTTATGCCTAAGTTCTGAATAAAGCAACGCACGTGGACCTTCCTTCTTTGTTTTTCATCTTCTCAGTCTCTGACTGTGGCTCTCCAACCTTTAGGATTGCTTTGATCTCACGGGGAAGGAGAAGAAGAGGAAATGCCATAATCATCCGTTCACGGGACAGACAGTTATGGAGCTTCTACCACATGGAACGTACTATTGTAAATGAAAAGGTTTCCCTGTATATTCTGCCACTGCCAAAATACTAGTTTTCAATTCTCAAAGAGCAACAGCAAGAGCAAGGTAACGCCCACCTCTGCACCCTTCTCTCCCTCCTGCCTCTACCCCAACCCCCATCCCCACCCCCACCAGTTTCAGCTTAACACTCCCCAGCTCTTCGCCTTTCAGTGAACTGACTTTGAGAGTTTCCTCACCAGCTTTTGTTCCCTTATCTGGCAAGTCACTAAAGGCAATTTGTTTGATGATTTCTTGTAGCTGCTCTGGGTCTGCCTTTCGTAACTGACCTCTGTGTTGGTCTAGCAGGCACGTCTGAGTCCCTCTCGCTTGCACTTCCTACCACCGGGACTCAGTATAACTGAGGCTGCATGGCCCAGTGGTGAAGAGACCTACTGTGAATCCAGACTGACCGGGCTCCAGGACCTGGGCAATTTACTTAGCCTTACTGTCCCTCAGTTTCCTCATCTTGAATGGAGAATACGCTAATACCTGTCTAATTAATCGTGGAGAGAAATCGATTCACACATGACAAGTCTTTAGTCTTCCCTTTCTCTGCAGAAGCGGACCACGGCAACGAAACACTGCGTCTCCCACTGACTGCAAGCCCACACGAAAAGCAAGCGACCTGAGGCCTGTCAAAAGTAAACAAAAGGAGGGAAATCATGACAAGGGGCTAAAACTTGGAGAAATTTCAAACCCCACAGAGGTAAATTTTCCATTCCCCCCCCAGTTTTTTTCTTGGGGTTTTGACCTGAAAGGAGTTCCTAATTTGTCTGTCTGTTTGACATGGGCCATAAAACTATAATAAATGTGAAAGGATTAAAGTCATGTTAGTATGTTTTCTGAACATAATGGTAAAGCCTAAGTATATTATAGTAAGTGAAAGAAGCCAGACTCAAAGGGCTGCATATAGTATGATTCAATCTACATGGCATTATGGAAACAGGAAACAGATCAGTGGTTTCTGATGGTGAGCGCTGGGCAGACAGGCTGACCATAAAGGGGTGGAAAGGGAGGGAACTGAGGTGACGTAAGTGTTCTGAATCTTGATTGTGATAGTGAGCATAGGACGGTTTATATTTGTCAAGAATTCTAGAACCGTACATCAAAATGCAGTAATTTTATGGTATATATTTTAAACAGTAAATACGAAACAAAAAATGTCAGGAGATACAGCATGTTGTCAATAAATATAACTAGCATTATTAATATTAATAATATTGACTATTATTAGACATGGCTGAGCAAGTGGGAAAATGGCCTAAGAGAGGTACAATTGGACTGCTTCAATAATAACTACTATGCATCAGTCAAGAGGAATGCAGACATACAAGGAAACAAAAAGAAATCTGTTTCATAAAAGACTAAGAGAAATAAATTGGGAAAGAAATATTAATGTATAGGGGCTAAAAGTCCAAATTACTAAGATTTAATTGACAAACTCAAGTTTGACCTGAATGGGCATCCATAAACGGGGGCTGCCTTCAGCTTGGGGTCGTGGGGAGAGAAGCTGTGGGACAGGTCTCTGGAGGGGCTGTGCCCAGCATCACACGTCTACCCACATTGTCAATCAGGGAAGGAACCCACGGTGAGGGAGGGCCACAGGGAAAGGGAGGTGGTCAGGAGTCCTGGGAATCAGGGCACCTAGACCCCTGGGACAGGGCCAGGACTCCCAGGAACAGAGTGGCCGAAACTAAGGATACATTCAGAAAGTTGACCCGTCTCAGACAATGGTGGGACAGCAGCCCAGCGCTCGAGGCCTGAATTCACGCCCCACAGTGACCCAGCCCCCAAAGGCAGCAAAGGATGCCAGACGTCCACACCCTTGGTGGGTTCTTTGGTAAAAGGTAAGAGGATGGAGTAGTGCATCAAGGACAGAGAGCATACGGGGCTGGGCTTTCACTGGCTCGCTGTCAGGCTCACAGATGGGGAACAGGAATAGCACATGAAAATAAAACAAAACAAAACAAAAGCCAAAAAAAAAAATCAAAGGGGGTCAGATAATCTCAGGAGATAAATGAGATTGTTTCATGGGGAGAAAATATCTGATTGGACTTTTAGAGATTTGTACATCAAAATGTGGGGATAGATTAAGGGAAGGGAAAGAAGAAGAGAGACAAAGAAGGAAGAATGAGGAACAACAAGGAAAAATACTGAAAATGGAGGCAACGCAGGCAAAGACAAAACCACCATGTGGACCGGGCATAAATAACAGGAAATTAACTAATCTGATGGGAGTCAAGTGCATGGAGAAGCAGCGGGAAGGGGGTGCACTATCAGTGAGTGAAATTGCTTCTGCTTCAGATGTTAGACAGGGAGTTTGTAAACCAGAGATTAGAACAAGCTGGGCGATCCAACGTCCCAGCGCTATTAGTTCACAGCTTCACTCAATTAAACTAATATTAACCGTGCAACTATCATGCCTAACAGCTTATAAAGTGCTGTAATTCGGAAATAATATGTCACGATGCCCTTAAGTGGGGGTGACAATCTGGAGAGAGAATCCAAAATATCTACGAGAAAAAAGAAGAATTGCTCGAGGAAAAGGATTTGAGCTTTTGCCTCCAGGGTACGGAATCAATAAGCATTCTCTGAACATGAGTGTTTGTGATAGTCTATGCCAGCAGTTACTATATACCCTCAAATTTACCTTTGTTTTTTTTTTTTACTTCGTTTTCTTCCTTTCTACGACTTAATATTTCTAGATCTGCTACTATATATCAGTCAGTGTGTTAAGTCGAGAGATAAACAAAAAATAAACCATGTAGCGAAATGGGATTTAGAAATTCCATTTTGGAGATGGGTAAACTGAGATTGAGAATACTTAGAAAATCTGTCCAGGGTGGGATAGGGAACAAGTTAGGGGGCTGAGATTTAACTCAGGCCTCGAAACTTTAACACCGTTGTGTTTACACTGAACAAAGCACAATCCCTGAAAACAGCAGTGCTTATAGATTATGTCATTTGGTTGAGAAAATTCCTCCTGCAAGAGGAAACAGTCAAGTTCAACTTCCCGCCAAATAGCAATTCCCCCAGAGGCCACGCACTTTAACACAGGGGATTATCCAGTTTGGCTGGGATTTACCATTTCTATTTTTCTCCCTACTTCTCTGTTTCCATGTTGATCTTTTTTCTTTCTTCTCCTTTTTTAAAATCCATTTTCAGTTAAGATTTCTAATTAGATTCCAAAGTTGAGACACAGCTTTAAAGAAAAGCAAATGGCAAAAATGGTAATTAAGGGACAGCTATCTCGTGTCTTTCTGAGGATGAAATAAGGCTGTTTGCTGCTCAGTTATGAAATCCTCTGGAACTTGTCATGATTTTTTTCTTTTCTTTTTTTTTCATAATAGTTACCCGAATTGAAAGGTACTGAATTGATCTTAAAAAGTCAATAGCCTTTCCATCACAGATGCTAGGAATCTTCCTCCTGAAATAAGCATCGGTTAATTCTCATACTCTGGGCCTTGAAACTTTTATTGCTGCAAATACAAAATCTCCAAATTTCTATTAAATCAAATCATTCTTAGGCATTACAGTAGGCACTACCCCAGGCCACTTTTCTCACTTTCATACTTTTTTAAATTACGAGAATTTTGCAAATCAAGAGGAGTAAGCATTTTTAGTGGGAAGGAATGATGCCGAGCAGCTGGGATGCAAACAGTATTGTGTGTTTTCCTCTGTTTGATTTAAGAGAGCAAATATTACTAATATTGCTATTGAACACCACTTAGTAAGCTCTTACTCCAGTGCTCCTTATTGACACTAAAGGCTATATTTTCACACGTAAAGTATAATCAGATTCTGAAGCAATTAGCCATATAATTCTGGTCAAGAAAACTCTTCTGCCTAACAAAGCGAAACCACTGAAGCAAACAAGATTTTTTTTCTGGCTTGACTTATCTAAACTGTAGAAAATTATCTATTGTAATTGAATGTGCAGAGCCATAAAATAAGTCAGTTACTTAAAAGCAGGCAAGCTTCAGGAGTACAAGAAACCTCAAAATGCATATTTCTGAGAAAGAAACTTTTGAAATACTTCCTAAGGTTAATCTGGAAATAACTTGGGAGACTATCAAGCTAATTCATGGTTCACACACACCTACTCATACACTTATGTATCACATGAACCTATATACGTTACTGTGCACTTAAAGCTTCTGAGAGTGTTACAATATGCTGAAATTTTCCAACTCTCTTGACCCCAAACCACTTTCTGCCACATCGACAGAACCAGTGTTCGGAGCACTGGCACATTTGAGAACCTCTTTGCTCTCTCTCATAAGACCAGTGCGCTAGACTTTGGCAGGAGATGACAGAAGGTAGGCTTGGGTGGTAGATTTAAAAGCACCTATACTCTGGGGACCAGGTAAGAAGCCCAAAGGACATCACACAGAAATGCCGAGAGCAGCACGTGGCCAGGCACAGCTGGTTCAAGGGCAGCAGCGAGGCCCTATGGGACTGCGCCAGTTCTCATGTTCATTTTCATCCTCTTTCCTAGCCAGCTTCCTCTTATGTGTCTCGCTACCTCTGTGACTTTGCCACAGCTGCTTTATCGTTTTCTTCAACCATTTCTTCATTCCCTGCTGTTCCATCTGCCTGGGACTCTGTTCCTCACACTCCCGCACTTAGCTCGATGTCATCTCCCAGAGAAATACTCTCTGTCTAGACGTTCCACAGCAGGTTCCTTCCTTGCCACCCAGTGTTTTCTCCTACAGAACTCTGCTATTCCTCTCCATGGCATTAATCACAGGTTTTTTTCACATCCTGATGCTTATTCATTTTGTGCCGCCTCTACTGCACTGTAAGCACCGTCGAGACAGGAAAGGACAATGCCAGTGAGTTTGGGTCAATTCTGTAAAATTACCAGCTGCCTCACAGAGGACTGTTTGCCATATAACAGGCCTTTAATAAATGTGTTGATTTAATAATAAATAACAATGAGTACTTAATTACCTCACAGTTATGTCTAGGCTTTGCCTAACTGAAATTGATCAATCGTATTCACAGAAATCGATGTTTCTGTCTCTCTCTCTTTGCCTCCCTCCCCCTCTCTCTAAAAATCAATAAGCAAGTCCTAGGGTGAGGATAAATAAATAAATCAACCCCTCGTCAGGATATGGTCAGCCAGCTATAACATGCAGTCACACAAATCCTAAGACAATAAACTGGTAGTTCTATAAAATGTGTTTTAAGTAATAGGGGCTCTAATTTTGAATTAATCATCAATGTAAATGAGTATGACGTGGTAGTTACTGAGAATCAGTCTTGTACCTGCTTTCTTGCTGGAGTCTTCAATCAGCTCTGCTCTGTGACACTGCGTTGCTGACTTCAGAGCTCTGTGAAGGACAAAAGGACAACGCGTTAGGACTGGGGCTTCACCGCGGTCTTCTCTTACCAAAGCAATCCCAGCTAAAATACTTAATGTGCTTTATATTGCGTGTCATTCCAAACTTGAGGACATATGTCATCAACATCAGATCCATGGAACAGAGCAATTTCTTCTTTGTATTCCAAGTTAATCTGCTTTATTCAACTCACAGAGCTCCACTAGAAGGACAGAGAGCTGACCCTTATTTATTCGCCTCCGTGAGTCAGGCACTATGCTGAGTTACATGGATTAACTCATTTATCCCTCATAACCACTGGGAAGGCCAGGGTTAGCTCAGCAGGTCTGAGTCAGGCAAACCCTGCACATTCCAAAGAAAGGCCTGTCTTCAGCTCCTAGAAGACAGCCTCTGCAATCTGCCTGACAGAGTGTTCGTATGCCGGAGGCTGCAGCCTATGCTGCTCCACTTGGACCAGCTGTCTGTATGGTGAACACCTGTTTTGGCTTGGGGGCAGTGGAGTCTGAAGTTGGAGTAGCTGAGGTCAACTACCCAGTGCTGCAAGCTTATGTGGCTGACCCTAATAAAACTACATGACCATCCTGCAACAAAACCCTAGAGACCGAAGTTCACTCGAGCTTCCCTGGTTGACCACCCATCTCAGACACTGCTTCTGGAAGGACTGAGGACACGCCATGTAACTCCACTGGAAGGGGCCACCTGAGAGCTGGCAGCTGGGTCTCTACTTATTGTGCCGTGTCCCTCTGCTGGTTTCAGCCCATATGCTTTCACTCCAATAAACCAGGAGTGCGAGTATAACAGCTTTTATGAATCTTGGGAACGCTTCCAGCAACTCATGCAGCTAAAGGTGTTCTTGGGGGTATCACTGGAGAGAGAAAGGTCTTTGAGGTGTCACAGGAAAGAATTCAGGGACACACAAGAGGAGGTGAAACAGCAGTGGCAAGATTTCTTAAAGCCAAAGTCCACTCTGGGAGAGAGGGAGCAGGCAGGTGTGAAGAGCCACGGTGCCAGACCCTGGGGTGATGCTCCTTTTACTCTCTTGGGCTGGGAAAACAGCAGGTTTATTTTGAACTACCCAATCCTATCCTTTAATTTCCTTTAAACGGTGTCCTGCCACCTGAATTCTACCCACAATTCTTTAAGGTTGCCCACAAGGAAGGGGTCAAAACTACAATGCTAATTTATTATAAGGGTATGATTGAAGAGACTTTTTAAAAAGATTTTATTTATTTATTTTTAGAGAGAGGGGAAGGGAAGGAGAAAGAGAGGGAGAGAAACATCAATGTGTGGTTCCTTCTCATGCCTTCCCCCCATTGGGTACCTGGTCCACAACCCAGGCATGTGCCCTGACTGGGAATTGAACCAGCAATCCTTTGGTTAGCAGGCTGGTGCTCAATCAACTGAACTACACCAGCCAGGGTAAGGAGAGGCCACTTCGAGGTAACTTGTGTTATGGGTCTGTGCATGCGCTAAGAATGGACATTTTCTTCTGCCTCTTCATCTCCCAAAATCTACTTTATATAAACACTGAGTACCAAAACAGGGAAAGATATTTCACAGTGAAGAAATAACTTACTAACAAACACATGGGAAAATGTCCAACTTCATTAACACTCAAGGAAATAACCATTAAAACAATGACCAACAATATTTCATCTAACAGATTGGCAAAGAAGAAAAAATGTTCGTGCTTAATGCCATTTTGATTTTGCTCTAAGTGCCACTTTCCCAACTCCTAAGAGCTCTAAAAATGTTTCCACCCTGTCCCAGAAAACCTAGGGAGCATTTTCACTGTACATAATTTACACGAGGCACTCTTCTCAGGCACACCCTGTTCTAACACTTCCTAAACGTGAAGCCTTTTCGGCCAGGGACTATCAGACCTTTGTGGTGGCCCCACAGGCCCCACGCACGCCCGGGACCCAGGAGGAAGG
>PVKM010015924.1:0-27363 GCA_004027735.1 Carollia perspicillata | reverse complement strand
CTAAAATGGTGTGGGGTGAGGAACTACACAGATTTTTCTGGCTTCTATTTTGAAATGATGACTGGCTACACCTAATCCACTGGGACTGTGGCCCGTGGCAGGCGCAATGTGTCCACAAATGTCATCCACCAGAAGGGCTGTTTTCAGGAAGGGCTCCTGAAAACAACTGGGACTCAGAGCTTCAATCTGAGTGAGGGCTCACTGGGAGCAGCAGTGACATGGCTGCCCGGAATGCTCGCCTCCTTGTTGCTGTTTGTCAAGTTGGGTGGACAGACCCAGCGTGGACAGGACACCTGGGCCCACCTGGCTTCTGGACAGGCGGTCTCATCTTTGTTTCTCTGTGGCACTCGCTGCTTTTTGGAGGGAGATTGATAATAAAAATTTTGGGAACAAACTTGTCAACAAAAAATACATGATCAATAGGCCCTGGCACAATAGGATTTTGTCCTTACTGGGCAGGATTTACAGAATATCTCTTTTGAGGTTGGTCCAGTTAAAAAGTAACTTAGGGTTCTAGAAATTTCCTCAAGCTTTGTTCAAAACTGTCTCCAATTTAAGGGTAAGGAAAAAATTATATGTTGAGAGGAAGAGGTCTAGTCACAAAAGAATGAAAGAGCAATAAAATAAACATATTATATGCTCCCATTCTTCAAAACTTTAATAATTTAGATTTAGATATAATAAAAATATTCAATATTTAGTAAATGATACAGCAAATTTATAAGTTGTTAAATTCATGCAATTATGAACAATTTTTAAACTATATTTTTAAATGTTCCCTGCCTTGGCCAGTGTGGCTCAGTTAGTTGGAGCATTGTCCTGTACACTGAAAGGTCATGGGTTCAATTCCCTGTCAGGGCACATGCCTGGGTTACAGGTTCAATCTCTGGTCAGGATGTACAGGAGGCAAGCAATAACTGTTTCTCTCTCACACTGATATTTCTCTCTTTCTCTCTTTCTCTCTTTCTCTCCCTTCCCCCTTCCTTTCTCTCTTTTAATATATCCTCCAGTGAAGCTTTTAAAAAAATGTTTCCTTTTGGTAAAAGGTAACTGTTAAATGGCAAGGAGGAATGATATCCTTGTTTGCTGGGAGAAGAAAATTATTTTGCCTTTAAATGTTACTTGCAGATTAATCATGTCAACATGGTCTAAATTATAAAAGTTTAAAAAGTTTATAGGTGTTTTACAAAAAATTTGTATATACTGTCAGTATGTAAAATAATTCCACATATGTTATTTCATTAACATATTATTGAGACTATTTTCTCAGGTTTTATCATCTTTTAAATTTATTGCCTAGAACATTAGTTTGGAGTCTGCTATAACTGAACATGCATGTACCCTCAAAATGATTGTTTTCAGAGGTGGGGCGTTAGGGCAGTGATTAGGTATAATGGAAGAGGCCTCACGAATGGGATGAGTACTCTTATAAAAGGGACCCCAGTGACATCTCTCACCCCTTGTCATCATGTCAGGTTATAACCAAAACCTGTCTAGGAAGAGGTTCTCACAAGACACTGAATCTGCCAGGACCTTGATCTTGGATTTCCCACCCTCCAAAACTGTGAGAAATACAGTTCTGTTGTGTATAACCTACTGGTCCATGGTGTTTGTTATAGCGGCCCAGACAGACTAAGGCAGGGGCTATGCTCAATGATTTCCAACTATCCCTGATAATATACTGATTTTTTCAGGTTATCAGCTAATTATATATAATTATCTCTATGTACTTACATGTGTATGTATGTGTGTATGTATATATACACACACACACACACATAAAATCTCCTTTCACTGGAAGCTAAATGAAGAGAACTTAAAAAACTAACATTGGCATTTTTAGGAAAACATAATATATGTGCGCATATATTCAGCATTTATGTTTTTATACACATGTTACATCATGCATTATAACATGACATGCAAGCTAATTTACATGCATAACCTTAAAAATAACAGAAGTTCAGATAAAATTACTTGAATTCATGAAGTTTAAGCTCTGACTTACTAAATTAATCTTCTATAGAATAAGAGATCCATCATATTGAGCAAATTAAGGAGAAAGAATAGACAGAAGCCGTACTGACTTTGCTGTCTTTCATAACTTAGTTTGCTTAACACTAAGCCGAGAATACAGGTTTTGATAATGTAAATATTAAGAAGTAATCACCTTAAGTATTTTTATGTTTACTATAGTTATTAACATTACAGGGGCATAGTTCACACATTGATTCTTTTTACAAATATTTTCTGAATATCTATGTAAGAGAACAACCTGTCTTATTAAAAAGAGAGTCCTCCAAGATTAGAGTGGAGAATTGTTTTAGAAAGATACCATCTGGCTTGGAAGGTGATGAAGATTAATTTAGCCCTGAGCTATTCCTTGGCTGGGTGTTTTCTCATATTGATTTCTACTGAGGAAAAGGGTAAAGTATTTCCCTTTAACATCTAGCCAAGAACAGAAAGAAAAAAATATTTTTCCCTTTTATATACATTTATAGACACAGGATAGAAACAAAAGTTAAACATAAAATGTTGGCCTTAAACAAATGTATATTCTTGCCCTAAAGCTATTACACACACACAGTTGCTATGTAAGAGGAGTTGATAATGCCTTAATAGGGAAGCATACAGAATACCACTGATTTGTACAAGAGATCGAGTTAGTTCTTACTGGGGGCTATGTAATGGTGAGGAGACGGCTGAAGGAAATAGGCTTTGGGATGAGATGCTTTAGAGTTTTGCTTAAACTGAGGCTGGGATTTTATTGTGAAGGACTATAGGATGGTCATTCCAGGCAGTGAAAATATCGAGACTAAATACCTGGAGATGGGAATATGTGGGGCATCTATGAAAAACTATGTTAAGTATAATGTAAATCACAGGAAGGGTATGAAGGAATATAGTGAGATTTTGATTTACAGAAATGGTATGTGAATCTTGACTCACACTCTAAAGTAAAATGCATCTTCTTCTGCAAAGGTAAGTAAGTGTGATATTTACATTAAGAAGAGTTACTGAAATTAAATGTATCTTCAGAGGAAGAAATAAGATTTGTCAGGTTTTATATATGAAAAAAAGAATTGAATACGTTACACTGGACCCAGATTTTAACATACAATATTTCATTTAATCCACACACTTTATGAATCAAGGCAGCAATTCTCAACCTTTTCATCTCATGGCACACAAACTAATTACTAAAATTCTGTAGCACACCAAAAACACATATTTGCTGATATGATGAAAAAAATGATATAACTTTGATTCATTCACACTAGATGGATATTGTTGTGTTGACCATTGTTATTTATTTATTTTTTATTTTATAATCTAAGGGAAAAGAAGTCACTGCCCCTGACTAGTTAAGTATTGCATGTTTTAAAAATTCTTCTGGCACACCAGTGTGCGACAGAACACCAGTTGAAAATTGCTGAGGCAGGGGATAAAATGTTTATTTTATGCATAACAATACTAACTCCAAATGATGTTATGAAACATTCATAATAAAACAGAATCTACGTTAGCAAAAAAATGAGACAACTGTAATAGCGTAATCAATAAAATATACTTAAAAAATAATAAACCTAGTCCCTAACCCTGGCTACTCATTAGAATCATCTAGAGAGCCTGCTGAACCTGTATTTAAAGATGCTCATGCTTAGACCCATTCTGAGAGATTGTAATTTAATTGACCAGTAGCCTAAACTATAGTTCCTCACAAAGATACGGTTAAAACTCATTGATTTTCTTAATTGAAGGCCTCATCATGAATAAAAACAGTTCAAAGAAGTTGAATAAAGAGTAATAGAGCTTGAAATTAAAATGAAAAAGTAAAACTGTGACAACACAATTAGATTATTTCTCAAAGTCCCCAAACATGGATTTTGCATAAAAATAAAACAAATTTCAAGTTGAAAGTATTTATATTGGAAAATACGTGTGCACAGGAACACACACACATCCTCACACACACTCAACAAAGAGTTGATTCTTGTTATTCCTGGATTTTATATTTGTAAATTTGCCTAGTTGCTAAAATTCATTTGTAACCACAAAGTCAATGCTCATGATACCTTTGCAGTCAGTCTCAGACAAGTGAAGCCAGGGACAAAAATTTAAGTTGTGTGAAGTACTCATTCCCAACTTAGATCTAATCCCACCTTAGATCAAACAAGCTCTTTCTACCTTCTTTCTAGCTCTCATAGATGACTATAAGCAAATTTCTTGTTCATATTTTTGTGTGTTATTTTTGGGGGGATTTCACTATTTAAAACAGCACCCCAGTGCAGTGCTGAAGTGTTGTTTAGTGTTTCAAAGTACAGGAAGGCTATAATGTGCCTCACACAGAAAATACATGTGTTGACCAAGCATCATTCAGGCATGAGTCATAGAGCCATTGCCCTTGAGTTCAATGTTAATGAATCAACAATATATATTAAGTAAAGTGTCCTTAAACAAAAACACACATGAAAGATGGGCATGTATTGATTAGTTGACAAAAATGTGTGTGAACTGAGACTCACAGGAACCTAACCCTGCATTTCCCCTAGGGGCAATGATTGAGTATTTGCTAATTCAGTGTTCATAATAAAAAACAATATGGAGAATAAAAAAGAAGCAACTGTGTTATAATCATAAATAACACACATCTATCACAAGGGCCCTAAAACTTATCATTGCAATTGTATTTATTAGTTCAATGGATATTTGTTGAATATTTACTCTGTACTGGCACTAGACTTGGCTGAGGATTCAGGGCAAAGTGAGATAGAATCAGTTTCTACACT
This sequence comes from Carollia perspicillata, assembly GCA_004027735.1. Lineage (NCBI taxonomy): Eukaryota > Metazoa > Chordata > Mammalia > Chiroptera > Phyllostomidae > Carollia > Carollia perspicillata. Next base: position 22,573 of record PVKM010015924.1, on the reverse strand, counting down.
CACAGTTTATCAGTCCATTCAGCTTGTATGAAGAGCTTAAACAAACAACCCAGGTGGTTATCTATGGGCTCTAAGGGGCAGTAGATAAAATATTCTGCCAGCTTAGGGTCATACCTACTCAGTTTACACACCTCTCTAGAATGTATTTGCTTTTCTGACCCAGACTCTGCCTAAGAGAAGTGCTCCGGGAAATGCCATCAAATCACCTAACACCTGAGCCTTCCCCAGGGGGACAACTGGCGTCCTCTGCACCAATACTGCCAGTGTGTGTCTGACCTGACCTCAGAAGCTCTGCCCATCCCTCACTAGTTTCAGACTTGTGATGTGAAGGCAGGAGAAGGTATAGTTGCTGCCGCCTTAGAGAGCACAATGGACAAGGTCCAAGAAGTCAAAACAAACTCTGACCAATGAAAGCTAAGCGGCAGGAGCAATAAACTCCTCCCCTTTCTCCCTGATTAAAAAGAATCGATCATAGATAGTTCATTTGTGAGAGGCCTATTTTGGAGATCCTCTGCAGGACTAAAGTTATGGTTTCTTGTGATGTCGTAGCCAGCTCAGTAACTAGCATTTTGTTCTTATTTTCTTCCCTTCTCTGCTTACTTCCCTACCTTCTCACTCTTGCCTGTTTCTGGGATTACCCTTCTAATAAAACCAGAGTATGTAAGTTTTGATTTAGGATCTGTCTTCTAGAGAACCCAGACCTGGTTCTTTCATATTATAACTTGATTCGGTTCACCTGTTTAATGAATTACTATTTTTTACTTTTTTCTTCCTTCTACTTACTCATCAAATGTTTATAGAAAACACTAGAGATAATATAAGAGGATAAACAAACTCAACTATGCTTTCAGGAATTTATTTCCTGTGCTCTCTTTTCTTACACTCTCAGTCAGGATGAAGGAACCAATCTCTTAGCATTTTTGTGAGGATTGGATGTGGTAGTGCATATACAATGCTTACACAATGCTGGTATGTGCTCAATAGATGGATAGTATTTATTATTGCTGTTACCATTGTTACCAATACTAAAAATAACTGGATATGTTGTTTGATTGATCAACAGGTAGATTGGCTAGGAAGAAACTAAGATACTTTGATTTGCAATATAAAGCAGAGACCCAGACAGGAAGGAAATCTATCAGAGTGTTTATTTATTACTTGTTTGCTTGTTTATTTATTTATATTGTTGTTCAATTAAAGTTGTCCCAATTTCCCCCGTTGCTCCCCTCCCTTAGTCATTCCCCACCCAGTTGTCCATGTCCATGGGTCCTTTATACATGTTCCTTCACCAGACTCCTCCCCTTCTTTCCCCCATTATCCCCGTCCCCTCTCGGTCATTCTCGGTTTGTTCCTTACTTCCATGTCTCTGTTCATTTGTTTGTTCATTAGTTGCCACTTACAGGTGAGATCATATGGTATTTATCTTTAAAGTAATTGTAAAAGGAAAAGAAAATCAGTTCCTAGAGAAGAAAAGGATGAAGGATAATATTTTAAAAAAATATTTGGACTAGTATATAGAGGCTAGTGATTATGTTGAAGCTAGTTATCTCTATTTTCACTAAACTTGCAATAATACAGGCAAAAAAATTAAATGAGAACATTTGTAGTTCATTCTAGAAAAAGAAAAAATGAAAAAAATTAACAAACATTAATTGAGATTTAAATACTCACCTTAAGATGTCTTTTAAATTTAATTGGTTATTCTTGGAATTTGTAACAGAATAAACTAGTTATCAATTGAAATTTACCTAAATTTTTTCTTGTTTTGATCAGTAGTTTCCAGGACAATAGCAAGCCAATGGAATGAAATATTTGAAACACCACAAAAATGTAAACGACTGATGAATTTGCAACTCAAAGTTCACATAAAAGACCTTTGCTGTATTTACTTTGTGTCTACTTCTATCTCAAACATTATTCTTTTAAATATATACCAAGCCAGTCAAATACCAGTATCTAAATTGAACTTGTTTACGATCATTATAAACATAAATGTAGCCAACTGAGGCTTCAAGGGAAGTCTTTAAGTGTTAACATCAACATTTTAACAAAACATATTTTGATATTTTTATTATTGCGGTCTTTACTATAGAGATAGACTAAGGTTATGCCCTTTTCTTTCCTTATAATCTTTGACTCAAAAAAGTGGAAGAATAATTAGTGCTTGGTGGAGTCTGAGAAATGCTATCAGCTTTTAGCAGACTTATTAAAGTACATTTGGTTTTAAAAACATGCTGTATGTTTTAACTGACTGTCTATTGAAACTCTCATGAGTTCATGAGGTCATATAAACATAAGAGGATGTAAATACTCTGTGAGAATCAAAGTGAAGACAATGAAGATCAAAGTGATCTAGTTTACAGCTTTTATGAAATGTGAGGCCAGATTTTGAATTCTTTTGCTGATGATAATAGCAATATACTAGGTAGACTAATGCATGTGGGATGATACATTGCTGAAAACGCTACTTAATATATCAAGTGAGGTATAGGTCTATTCTATTTTTACTGAAATGAAATAAAAAATAAGACTTAAAGCTGGAATGAATTAGGAATATTAGTATAAACTGAAAACTTCAAATGTAGTTTAAACAACTTGAGGTGGGGTGTCTAATGAACACACTGAAGTAACAAGCAAAATGGGGACAAACTCATAGATGCACAGCAGGAGGACAGCTGAGTGGGGGAGGGGCGGGGGGAGGGGTGGAGCAAAAGGAAAAAGGACTCATGGACACGGGCAACAGTGTGGTGACTGTGAGGGGGATATAAGGGGACTCAATGATAATGGAAAGAATACAATAAAAGTGTGGAAATAAAAAAATAACAGAGTAGGTTCTATCACTAATCCACTTCAATTTGCTGCAGGTATGTTTTTGTCACAAAAGCAATAGATGGTAATTATTAAATCAATATTAATTAAGGAACTGCATGTGGACAGAATATTTAAATGGCTCTGTGTTTTGTGTGTGAAAATTTAAGAACTATTTCTAAGAGAAATCCAAACACTTCGAAAGTCAGATGTTTTTAAAACAATAAAAGATTATGGTCTGTAGACAGGGACTCTCACATGCACCTCAGTAAACATGGTAGGCATGAGGACACACAGTGCACACCTAGTGGACACAGGGGACACCGAGCAGGAGGACAGAGACTGGCCGAAATGCCCACTCACTGCCCTCACATCACTCTGTCTCCACTTCCCCAGCTCCAGGCACGACCTCCTCTTCAGGGAATTCCAGGGTGTGAGGAGTAAGTAGTGCCTCCCACTTTAAAGTCCTACTTACAAACTCTGCTGGCATGACCACTGTATTGCTTCTTTTTATTTTTTACAATGTGTTCTTAAAGTTGAGGAAAGAAATGAAAAATACTTCATATTAAAAGGGACTTTTTTCAAGTGGAAGAATGTATTTCACTTCATCACTTGGATGGAACCACCTTGGTGATCCTCCAATACCTCTTCTCCTTCAATACTGGTCCCCTCTGTCTCCCATCATAATAGTTTCTTTTCCTTTCTTTTTCTCTTCTCTTCTTTTTATTCTGTTTCATTTCATTTCTTCTCTTTTCTTTTTTACATCTTTGGAAGTTTGCAGCTAGATATGTTCAAGTAACCAAGTTCTTAAATGGGGCTCTTCAAGCCAGTGTTCTGGGGCAGCTTTGCAAAGCTTCCTCTAGAGTCGGTGGGCTCACACACTTTGCCCTCTCTTCCCTCCTCTTTTCATGTGCAGCCTGTATGGATACCAGTGCGGACTACAGTGAGGAAGGACAAACCCTGTAGCTGATGAAGGCATTAGTTGAAAGGATCCCAGGTTCCTGAGGACGTGTTAGAATGGATCCACCATACTAGTTTTACACCACCAAACTATGTACTTTTATAAATAAGAGAAATACATTTCTAGCTCCTTTGAGCGAATGCCCCCCTCCCCTTTTTATGAGTAGGAAAAGAAATTGTTCAGCTGGTTTCTTCTATCAAACATAATTCTAACAAATAGAGTTACTATCAGATTTTTCTAGTAGTCTGTGGATTTATGCCTTTGATTTGGGTTTCATTCTATACCAAATATCATTTAAATGTGGCAAAAAATTTTGAATACATTATATGTAAAGTAATTTTGTTCATAAGATGATGAGTGTTCTTCATGAAAATAAAGAGGACTTGATAGGCAGTCAATTATATCCTGCATTCCAGGCAGCAGTCTGAGAAAAGTGACTTTGGGACTATAATAAAATAATGATAATAAGAAGAAGATGAAGAACAAAAAAGTTTGTGATTCCCCATCCCTTCTTGTCCCATTCATCCTATCAACCAAAAAGACATAAGATCCACATTAACCTTGCTAATAAGGATGGCATTTACCAGAGTGCTTTCTCCTTCTATTTTTACCTATGCTAACATTGTCCAAGGAGGATGATAAATATTAAAATCAGTATTCAGAACTTCTAACCTGGCATAAACTTTACTGGCCTCAGGCACATGGATAGAGTTGCTTTTGGCAACAATGTGGAGTATCTATCATGGTGTAAGCTATACACATCCTCCCAAGTAATATCCTTTAGAATCAATGACCTTTATTAATTCTCCGTGTCACTTAATAGCATGCCTACACTACGTTTCAAAGACCTGAAATATTTTTTTAAAAAAGCGACAACAGAATTGAAGCCTACAGAGCAAATACCAAATGTGAACTTGCTTCAGCATGTTATCATAGTTTTCACAGGTTCAGTTTAGGTCTCATTTTCTCAGAAAACATGTTCCCTAGGAAACCTTGTTCACCTTCAAGATGGCAGCCAGGTAGGGCATTTTATAGAGAGCTGGTGTCAGCTTCTCTACCAAGTTTGATTTTTGAACCAAAGCAAACTAGCCCCCTGGTAGGCTCACAAACACCCCACCGTTTCCCCTTAGGCAGCTCTGGCTGAGAGCAGCTGCTGCTGACATCGTGTTCTGGGGTCTGGTCCTGCAGCTCCTGGGATGAAACAAGCTGGTGAGATTGATGTGAAAGAGCAACCGTCAGGTGGAAGCACAGGGCGAGGGTGTCTTTTTCATATTATTATATGAAACATTTCTGTGAACTCAGGGAAAAAAAGCATAGATTGAGTAGGATTTTTCAGCGGGGAGTATTGGTGGTGGTAGAGTTGATTTTTCCTTTCATCTTTATTTTAAATGTTACAGTGTCTGCTTATGTATTTGTAAAAATGACTCTGAACAAACCTGAGTAGATGCCCTGAAAGGTAAAGGAAATATGAGTGAAATAATTCTCCACTTTTTATTACAATGTTTAAGTCATTTTCTACAGGGAAATGAATCTGTCATTAAAATACATCTTTCTCTGTGCTGTTTCCTTTCCTGAGGAAAAAGTGTAATTTATGGCAAGTTTTAATGACTGTATTTTAAGTGATGTATTTTTTTCAAAAAGATAAGGCTCAGAGAAAGGGAAAGGATTCTACTTCCTCTTTCCTAACGTATCCTCTGTTTCTTTGGGGTATTTTTCCAAAATCTGAGATATAATTTCATTCATTTTCATAACAGATTGAAAAAAACAGACCTTTCCCCCTCCAACATGTCCTATCCTATTTGAGAAAGTCCGCTGGAGGCTGCAAGTTTTTTTTCAATTTATCCCCAAATTTATGACCACGTTTCTTTGACAAATACTTTGATAGAAAGCTAGGAAGACTGAGCAAAGATTGGGAATGAGTAAAACATAGAATAACAGTATTTTGGCTGTTCTCCAAAGAAAAATATTTACAATAATTATCTTTTCCTTCTGGAACTTTCCCCAATTCTCTACTTTTTATTCAAATCCTTTACCTTTCAGTTCTGAACACAAAGAATATACACACACAAACACATGCTGTTTCCTTCAGGCCAGTGCTCAATTCCCTTACCTGTTTTGACAAGCAATGCATACTGCAGTCACAAGCCAGAGGCTATGGTTATACAAAAGTCACAGGTCAATAAAGATCACTTACATTTCTTATGAGCCTTTTCATCTTCCTTTCCTCCTACGTGGGCAGGGCCAGCAGAAAGGGAAAGACAGAAATGTCAAGGGGCTTGGCTGTCAGACTCTTAAAGAAATCCCCACTCCCTCCAAATAATTTTATGGCCCTTAAACTTTTGTTACCTTGCCTTAGGAAAAATGGCCTTTTCTCTTCTACTCCTGGTCACAAGGTGTTCTTCTTTCTTTTCAAATGAATTTAAAGTCGTGACCCTCTACTTTGATGATATGTAATAAAGTAAGAAAAGATTAGTAGGTTTTCTTTAAAATTGTCCTTTAAAAGGAACAAGGGAGATTATCTATATTGTGTTCTGGTTTAACATATTTGACATTTGTCCTGTGAGTTCATACATATTTCTTGAAGGTCATAAAATAGGCTTTGCATAATTAAATGTACTTTACATTGAGAAATTTTACATACCTTTTATAATGTATGTATATATTACCAGTATTTCAATGGTCATTTTCTTCCACAAAGGACAACATGGATTGGAACTTAGGACTGGAAATATTATCATTCATCAAGTCCATGCTATCGAATTGATAGTGAAGATAGAAAAGAAGTTAACCATTCTGTCACTTTATTTTCTTTATTTTGTATATTTAAAAATATTGTAAAATTACTGAACTTTTCTATCTCCGAGTTTCTGCCTTGACAGAGTACTATCCACACCTGAGAACATTTTTTCATTGCTTTTAGAGAGAGAGGGAGTGAAGGAAAGAGAGAGAGAGAGGAACATCAATGTGAGAGAGAAACGTCAATTGGTTGCTTACTTGGACACACCCTGACCAGGAATTGAACTCTCAACTTGGGTATATACCCTGCCCAAGAATCAACCCATGACCTTTCTGTCTATGGTATGATGCTCCAACCAACTGAGCTACACCAGCCAGGGCAAGTGAACACATTCTTTAAAATAAAAATCCATGTTCAAAGGGTGGTTCAGGAACCTCAGTAATTTTCCAGGAATGTCCTTAAAGTTTATCCCCAGAACCAACTAATACAGATTTATTATCTTGAGCAAATAATAGTATATTATAAGATCAAAATTACTATCAGAAATACTACTCAAAGTTTGGTTCCCATTTAGTGTTTAGAGTTAGATCATGTTTATGTATATGTGGTTTTATATATGTGAGTATTTGTGCTTTTGTCTTTAAATTGTACATGAGAGAGAGATAATGAGTTTTCACTGTTTGGTAGACAATAGATTGTTTAAGGTAACTTACCAATTGTATTAAAAATACTTGAAAGATTTGGTAGCTACAGGTCTTCTTTCTTTCCTCTTTTCAATGGATGGAGCAAGAGTATTTTTCCTAAGTGGGATGGAGCACAAAGTCACTGAATAGATTTGCAAAGGGAAACAGATTTGTTGAAAGATATTTCTTTCGAGGACTATGAAACATATTGACCGAGATTAAAAATGTAATTGCCATTAATAAATTAAATTATTGAAACAGTTTAGAAGATGCATGTTTGATTTTTTATTTGTGAGATAAACATTCATGTGTCTGATGGTAAATATGTGTTACATTAACTAGAAGTTCAGACTCTGACCTGTGGACCTGCAAGTGAAACTAGTTGTAGCAAAGTCAATGAATGAGAAATTGGGAAAGGCCAGTTTCCCTTCCCATGGTCCCATAATTATGAGCTTGTAAGCAGTAGGATAAGGATTAGTATTTTGTTCTCCTGATATATTTAGGCATTCAGTCTTAATTGAAGAATTATTCTTTGTTTAGGTTGCCTATTTATTCAAAAATACTTTCTATATAATTTGAATAAAACTTCAAAAGAATAAAATGATCAGATAAATTAAGTTGTTTGCACACATGGAGAGACGTGTTTGGGAACTTCAGTAATCACTTGTGATATTTGCTTAATTTTACAAGATTAAGTCCAGTAAGTCCTGCTGCCCTGGCAGTCTTTTTGTTTGTTTGTGTTCTTGTTTTTTTCTAAATAACATTTATTACTGTACAAGTTACTTATTTGTATTAATTACCCTAGCTTGTCACCTAATAAAATGCACTGCATTGATTCAGGAAAGAGAGAGAGAGTTGAGTTGTAAAAGTTTAATTTTTTTAAAGAAACACATCTCATGTCACATTTTGTGGGCTTTGACCACAAAGTATTTACATTCATTCCTGTGTAACAATTCCTCAAGAATAGATTTAGTTATGATTTAATATGCTATAAAAGATTATGCTTCCTTATAGAAGAATGTTTTTAAATAGTACAATTTATTTCCAAACCCAAAACACTTGATATTCTAAAGAAAAATAGGTAGTTTATGACTAGAATGTTTGTAGAAAAAATGAAATAGATATTTACTTAGCATAGGGATATGGCTCAGAAAATAAATTAACAAGCTGTTTCAAACTTCCTGTTTCTTGATTAATCCTCTGATTTTTTTCCTATAGTGGTATTTTAAAAATAATGAGAGAAAAGCCCATTTTTGCCTTACTTCAAGGTGTTTTGCAGTGCTGGAATCTTTATTTTAAATTGATTTTTATAATTATATTCATAATTGCCCTCACTTTTCCATACTTAGCAGTGACAGCTTCCCTTTTGAATCAGAATAGATTTTTAAAAATAGACAAATTCTGTTTAACAGTACAAAGGGTCATGCTTAATTTCAAACCACACGCTGTCAAAACGCTGGTATTCTCCTAGCCCAGTCATTTTATACTTGATAAGTAAAGCACTTGAGGAATGTTTATATGCTCAGATGCTTTTGGCCAAGCTCACTGACAACACGTTCTTTGAAGAAGTATATCACAACTGTTTATCTCCCTGAGTGTTAAAAACCCTGTCAGTACTAATGATATCAGGACATGGATTAAACAAATCCTTTTGAGAGTGACTATGGATATTTCTACATTCAGATCACAAATATAGGACTTTTGGCTCTGGAAATGGGCAACAGATATTTCAACATGCACAGGATTGTGTTCACTTGAAAAGCTTTAATAGAGAAGTGCTCCTGAGAAGCACTGTTGTTACTCATGGGTTTAACATTCAAGTGCTTCCTTCTATACAGAGGAAAAAGGTACACTTCTGCAGGATTGCATATGTGCATAACACAATTCTATCACAGGGGAGGAGAAAATAGTGCAGTTATTTTTAAAGTGATGAATATGTAGGTAATGCTGGTTTCTAAGTGAAAGTAATGTCCTTTTCATCTCCCCTTTTCTCATACCATTGAGACAGTGTTTATCTTTTTTTATCTTTCTATTAATGAAATCAAACAATTAAAATCTATATGAGTGATCCTGTGAATTCTGAGACTAAACCTATTATCTTTATTTTAAGAAAATCATGTCATTTTCCTTCTTCCAGTGAACATTATTTTTAAGGAATCTCTATTTTTAATACTGTTTTTCTGCATGCAATAATCATTTATTTTGAAACAATCCCATACAAGTATTTTATAACAAATATAACAATGTAAAAATAATTTACATGAATTCTGTACCCAAAGTCTTCATGACAGTCATTCTTGTGTTAAAACCTTCCTATTCAGTTTTTATTTAGTTTATTTAGTTAGCAGAAGTGACTATTGTATATCGATTGGTGGCAAGATAGCATAAAAACTTATTATATTTAATGTGTATACTAAATTTGAGAATTAAAATCGTTCAAGTCCTAAATAACAATAACCTTATTATTTCTAATAGCATTTAATATAAAGGAATCTTTTGACTTCTATTTCACATATGTTTTTCAAATAGTTATGACATAGAAAACAAATTCTTACAGCTGTTATTTATACTTTGGAAGAAGCTGACTTATTGTATTAGAAGTTCACTTTAAAAATCCATAGAAGAGATATATTTCACTTAATATTTTTTTAAGGTCACAGCATACTTATTTCTGTGTTACCAAAATGAAAATTTTTTGTTTGTTTGGTTTTGTGTCTTCTGACTTAAAAGTCAGATATGATATTGTTTATTGCAGATAAAATTATATCTTAACATAATTTTGTATTACTTATGTAAACATTATTAAAAAGTACATTTTTTAAGTCAAGGGAAAATATGATACCCTATTGATTTTAAAGTTAATTTCACAATTGAGTGACAATGCAAAAATTGAAATTATTTAGCTGCCGATAGCTATTTTATTAGTAGTTTATTAGTAGTTTGTGATGTTTAAATGCAAAAACACTGATTGGAGAAATTCAAAAGTAAATAACAAAAATAATGATTCATTCTCTTTAAATTCTTTTATGTTTGATCTTCTTAAACATAATGTGAACAGAACTCTACTCATATTTCTATTTAGTGGTACTGTTTCATAATTACACTAAATTAAAGAACCAGATAAGTTTTAGAATCAGTTGACCCTTTATATCTAATATGATAAATACTTTTCTAAATATAAAAATAAAATAACTGCAGAAAAGTTGAAAAATATTTGTATACATAGATAAATTCAAATCAAACACATGTAAAATATTTTTGTAAAACATATTTTAGATTTTAGATGTAGAAGTAAAGCATTTACATAACATTATAATTGAACTGCAAAATTCTATTTTCCATTTCTCCCCAACAATTTCTATGTGCGTTTGTAAAATGGACAAGAAAAGCCCACTGCAGACAGCTGCACAGCAGCCCATTCAACCAGAGCTGCTCCTTTGCTGGAAGTGACTCTTTGAAACTGATGTGGCACAGACGATGGCGGGCTTCCAGGATAAAAGGAATTTCAAAAACAAACATTACTTTTTATTTATTTTTTGGTATTCATGCTATTCAGAACTAAGTTCTGAAAAGAAAGAAAGAAATTTTAACAAAAAACAGATTTCTTTTTGATTGCCAGCTTCAGCCCAAATCATGTTAGTTTCAAAAGGACAGTGCAGTTGATAAGCTACAGTTTAAACATTGGTGTGGAGTGACTTACTGATAGCTGTATTTTTATCCCATATGCTATCCAAACCTTTTAAGTGTTTCATCTTAGAGGAAATACTCTGTTGTTAAATTGAAAGTAAATGCATACAACAAATAATAGTAAAAACATAAAATCTAAGTTGTATCAGTATACATTTCTTTTATTAAAAATTAGTATCTTTGTGTTCACTTATTTCTTAATAGACACATGTAATATACCTCTTACTCTAGTATCTATTGTATTTATTTTATGTTTATCATTTATTTATATTTATAATATATATGAATGGCCACTGCATGTATATATATATATAATAAATGATGTATAACATATATATACATATATATATCTTTATATAATTCTGGTTTTCTTCTAACTCAAATTTCTAAGCATTGCCACAAGTTTTCCATACTCTATTTCCCTTCTACTCTGTGCATTTGATAACATTCTTTGCAATAAGCTTTAATGACTGTTTTAGAATATTTTCTATCTTAAATAATTTATTTTGTGAAGTAAGCACATGAATATAAACTTTAAAAAATAACTTCTTAAATTTAAATTTTTAGACAATAACTCTTACTAAATTTAAAAATAGTAATATATTATTCCCAGAGTTTAATATATAATTGCATATTTTTGTTTGCATGAGATTCTTCTGTTAGTATGATATTATTTTTTTGCTCACTGAAATTAAAAAAAAATATTTATTGAGTCAAAATTCAAATCAGCATAAAACCAAAGAATATTTTTATATTTGCATTTTTGTCTTATTGGTATAATTGAAATCATTTTAATGAATATATTGTACTCATTTTATATCTTCATTTTTCCATTATGATAGGGTAGTCACTAATACCAATTTTGTACCTGATTTGTTAAAAATATCCTAAAAAAGGGAAATATTGGTATATTTAGCATGAAATCAGATAAGAATTAAGACCGGCTAAAGTAGCTAGTCTAAGTGATTCCTGATATGCCTTCAAAAACTCCTCTATGCAACGAGTCTTAAGTACTCTGATGTACTTCCACAAACCACTGTAAAAGCAGAATTCAAGACTAACTTTCTCTGAAATCCTACACACAGAGTTTTATTTACAACAAACCAACCAATCAAACAAGCAAACTCTCATTGCTTTCATCATATCCTTGATAATTTCAGCTTATCTCTGAATTAAGGCTTAGGGTCTTCTAATACAGTTATTTTGGTTTACGCCAGGATAAGTCTATGAGACCAAAGGACCTGATTAACTCTTACAAATTTCTGAATAAAAGATGTGTTTATTATGTCTATAACCCAAATGCTCTATCTTAAAATCTTATAAGAATAAATAATCTTCTCCTTTCTTTCTAGAAGAGCAAGCGTTAGTTACGGATTTGTCAGTGCAGGTGTCTAATGACAGAAGAGCTGCTTAAGTATAATGAGTTTTCTTCTAATTCTGATAATTTACTGTAGCTTCCAGGTAGGGAACTCATATACAGTACTGCTAAGATTATTAACCCAAAATATTTTATACTATCAATTCGGATTACTTTTGGTGATTCAGATGTGAATTTCCACGTAGCATGTACTTGTTAGTGGACTCTCTCTGATTGAGTAGGCTTATCCAAATTTGGTAGATTCTAAACTACCCACATACTTTCTAGGTCAAAAGGCATTTCTTCCATTAATTATGAATTTGTAGCATTATTATACAACAAGATTTAAGATTTCCCTTTCTTAAATTAAAGTTCTGTCATTTTCCTATCTCTGCAATTTGCAATCATTGTTTTCTAAGTCAATATGAGTACATGATATACTATTCCAAAAGTAATTATGCATCCATGACTTTTTTCAAATGTGTTGTACATAAATATCAAGCAAACTCAAGATCATGGATGTTTTAAAAATTCCCATGTCACAGCCCCGAATTTTTCAAGGCTTTAACTTAAATCCTGACTTAACAATTGCTATAGGTTATAGGTAACTTTAAATTCAGAGATGGGCTTATATGTACAAAAAGACTTGGCATAACAGCACATTGCTGCATTTGCTTTATTGGTTACTCATGAAAAGCATATGAGAATATTTAAATAAATGCTGCCAGTGTATTTGAGTTTTATATCATCCATTCTGATGAATATGCATCAATTCAAAGGTTTGAAGAATCACAACATTCCCTTTACTTCATTTTTCATGTGAAAAGCAAGGACATTGTGTTTGAAAATAACATTAGCACAATGTTATGACTGAGTATTTAAATGAACAAAAGTCAGGAAAATAATTTTTTCATTTGTCTAGAGCTGTAGCTTGGCAACATAGTATGTATCCTGAAAAATAAAACTGCTAAAATAGCACGAGATTCCTAAATAAAACAACCATTTATTACATTTTCATTGTTAAACATTTTTAAAGAGAATAACAATGTTCAAATAAATTCAAGTCATTGACAAGCTAATATTAAAAATGCAGCAAACCAAATAAAAGTCCTTACATTTTTCTTGTCAATTCAATAAACCTTTGTCTAAAACATTTAAACACAGTGTTTTGTATAATATATATAGAGAGAGTTGTAAACTAAAATAAGTAAGCCATATGGGTAAGGGAAAAATAATGTAATCTAATGACTCATCTGGTCTCTCAAAGTAAATTATCTGTACTCAATATTTAGCAAAGATTTCTTGGAATTTTTCAATGAGCATTCAATATTTCTAAACTGAGCCCATGTTTACTCAAAATTAACACAATGATTGAAGAGAAAAATTATTCAGGTTATTCCACTGAGCTACAATAGTTACCCCTTAACTTCCTTAGATCTTTTACAACATAATTCAGAGTGACAACAAAAATTTCCACTTCTCTATAACTAGATATTTCTCTTTGTAACCTGAATTTCTTTAGGAAAGAGAAAAAGAAAAAGGATCAATTCTAAATTTCATGATCTTAAGTGAACATTTTATCTCATAGTATATTTGATTACTTTTTTTTCCCTAGAAGAATTGAATGCACAGAAAACCACTGGATGAGAAATATTGAAATACAACACTGGACCACTTTGAATCTACTGAAGTTATATTAATAAAGCATGGGGAAGTGGCAGTGTATATGAAGCTTGGTGACTCATAAAAAATGTTTTGAGCTTAGCCAAAAAAACTTTGGCTATACTCTTACAGATAAGTTTTTTTTTTTCTCCCTGAACATAGATAGTCAAGAGTATATGACGTAAATATTGGAGATGGAAATATTTGATCATTGTATTTTGAGAAAGAAAAGTGGTCATTGGGGCTTTGACATAAGAAAACAGGTGAAATGGATGAAGTAGGGTAAGGTCAATACACACTCTGTGAACACATGGATTCTGGGGTCAAAAATGTATTGAATGGTATTTTATTTCTATAGAGAATAACAATATGCAATGATTTTAGGTCCTGAGAAACTTTACAGTAATGTAACACATTTAATTATAATTAAGTATCATCTTCACATTCTTTGACCTTGTAAATCTTTTTGTAAATAAGTAACTAATATTTGTTAGGACTCTTCTTGTTCAAAACAATTTGAAAAACAAATAGTTGTAAAATGAAGACTGCAGTTGCCTTTATTAACAAACTCTACATTGGGATGACTGAGTTTTGAAATGACTAGGCCAAGCATTGTGGGAGAAGAGCCTTACGAAGTTAATAGAAAAAGGGTCCTGACTATCACTGGTAAAGAATTTATACACTATTGATAAGCTATGTGGCCGAGAGGAGAGGTTAAAGGATTTTTAACAGGCATCTGATATAATCAGATTTATATTTTAAAACTATTTTTGAGAGATGTATTTAGAATATAATCAAGCCAATAAGAAATAGAGCTGATAACACCAACATTAGAAAGACCAGGAACAAACCCAGTGCAAACAGAGAAAGATAAAGGCTTAAATGCCACTGTGACGATGGGGCTAAAATGCGGGGAATTAAACTGGGAGGCAATAGGGAGTAGAATGAACAGGATTAGGTAGCCATTGAATGTAAGAGATGGGCAAGATTTAGGAATCTGGGATGAATCCCAAGTCATCATGGAAAGGTCACGAACAAGAGTAGTTTAAAAAAACAGGGAGAGCAGTGGTGAGACTTTTAAATTGGCTTTTTAACCTAAATCTTCTTGACTGAAACCTTTTCACTAAAGACATAGATAACTTGATCACCAGATAAGGTCTCTAGCATACTGTTAAATAACAATTACTATAGAGGGGCATATTCTATCCTGGTTGTGGCTTAGGAGAATTTAAACTTCTTTCTAGTTCCATTATGGAAATGAATGAGAATTTCTTTGATGCTACATAGCCACGTGCCTAACTCTCTACCTTTATTTGCTGGGATTGGCTCCTTAGGTGGATTATTGCTATGGAACAGTGTTAAATCATGCTGCTAGGTGAAATCTGTGGGTACAGATAAGCATTGTTACACATTGAAAGGTTGATGGGTAGTGAGTGGACTTATAAGAATCAGTGGTTCTTACTAGATGTAAAGGAATAGGAAACCTGGCCAGTGACTAAATTTATAAGAAGCTTCTTAGCACTGATTGCACTTCCTCAAGGCTTCTTAATCTCATTCTTTCCTCTCTAAAGTACCAAACCCTGGAATCTTTTCCTTGATTAGGATGTCATATCAAGAGAATCTTGACAGCAATATGGCCTCAGAGAGCAAGGGTAGGAATGATATTTGAGTCTGTTCCTTGGTCATCTTTGGTCCTTTTTAACCTTGGGCTGAGGTTTAGTTTGACTGTCCTTAATTTGTGCCTTGGTTTCTCAACATTGTTTATATTATTGATGAATACAGTCTTCGTCTCAGCCTGTTTTTGTCAGTCCACAGTCTATATCCTCATTTTCCCAACTAAAGGTCTCTTCTTGTTCACTCCCATTTACTTTCCCTCTTATCCCGAGGAAAGAGAATGCTTCTATGCTCTCCTATGCTGCTCTTGGAAATCCAGCAGAAGAGTGATAGATCCTCTCTGTGTTTAGATCTAGGGACCACAAACCAGGCCCATGGAGCACTTCTGACTCATGCTGTGTTTTCCCATGGTCCATGAGCTGAGAGTGCTTTCTGTATTCTTAAATGGTTGAAACTATCTAGAGAAGAATACTATTTTACGACATGTGAAACTTATATGAAATTCAAATTTCAGTTTCCATAAAGAGATTTTTCTTCATTCTTTTACTTATTGCCTGCGGTTATATTCTTATTACAAGGGCACAGTTGAAAAGTTGTAATAGCAATTATGTGGCCTGTAAAGCCTAAATTATGTACTACCTGGCTCTTTACAGAAAGAGTTTGTGAACCTTTGGTCTGGACCACTCCTTTCTCCTCATTAACACATTAGGAAGTGGAACAACTTCCTGAAATTTACTGAAATAATTTCCTGAACTTATATGAAGTTTCTATCTCCTTTAGTTCTCATCCTGAGAGAAATATGGGAGCATCAACTAACTCAACAGTCATGTTTTAGCTCTTTTAGAGCTCTCCTTCTTTCTTCCAGTCCCTACCACAACATAGGAAGTGTTTTATAGCTCCCCTCCGTACCACTGCTATTAGCCTTTTGTAGAAAACACCTTTTTCTGTCATCAAGCAGTCTGGTTCTTATGATAGAAACCCTATGTATGAAGGCTATTAGCTTGGCTATGAGTTTATAAGTTCAGTTTAAAAGTTCAAAATTTACTTCTATGTAAGTATTATTTGGGAGGATGTGTTTGTAGAAAGAACTTATGTGTGAACTGAAGTTTAAGAATAATGGGTCCATAGAAGCCAGGGAAAAATCCCCAAATTTCCTCTTGCTAACATTTGTTGAATACTAATTGTTTTTTCAATGGTAGGTTTGTTTTTCAGGCAGTGTGATAATTTACCTGTATTTTACTTACTTGATTATAACAAAAATCCTGTAAGTTAGATTCTATTGCTATATAATTTTGAAATGAAGGAACAGAGATATAGGAGTATTAAATAAATTGCTAAAACTGGCTTAGTTAATAAGTGATGGAGGCAAAACTTGAACCCTTGTCAATATGATACCAAGTCCGTGTGTGTGTGTGTGTGTGAGAGAGAGAGAGAGAGAGAGCAAGAGACAGAGACACTCAGGAAATTTGTTTAAAATGAGAAAAGGTAGATTATAATACTAATGCTGAATAAGTTTTGTTTACATTGTCATACTAAGAGGTATTGGGTGTATCAAACAGAAGTATCTATGCAGCACTTTAGAGCATAGTTTTTAATGCCTTCATAGCCATTATAATAATGACTTTTGAGGGTAGTTTGCTAAAAGCCTTTATTATTCTGAAATTATTATGGATAGTGCATTGAAAATTTGGACACTTCAGCTTAGTATGTTTTGATAAGTCCACTTCTTGTGGTGACGTATTAGTGGAGTGGTAGAGACAGAAATGGCAGAAGAAAAATGTGGTAATATATGTAACCAGGTAGAGTTTCTGTAACTTCTGTTTACTGAGAATTTACATTTCTTTTGTTAATCTATGTGAGGCTTTCCCTTTATTATGATAACCTTTTAAATATGTTTTCTTTTCATACATGAAGCTGAATTTTAATAATATTTTCATGTTCTAAAAGTTTTGGGAAGGGAACATTTTATAAATGTTTTATATAAATGATAT
This sequence comes from Carollia perspicillata, assembly GCA_004027735.1. NCBI lineage: Eukaryota > Metazoa > Chordata > Mammalia > Chiroptera > Phyllostomidae > Carollia > Carollia perspicillata. The sequence continues at coordinate 5,073 of PVKM010015924.1, read as the reverse complement.
CATAGCTTCCCAGGTTGAATTCAGCATAAAATAATGTATTTCCATAGCATGCTTTTCTTGAATTTATAGTTTATACTATACATGCTTTCAGGGAAAGTGTGAATAAAACATTTTTAAACTTTAAACTGAAAAATAGCTATATATTTATGTCTTTGTCTATAAATCCAGATGACAACATGATTTGCAAGTTACACAAATTACCCTTTTTATACTTTAGGGCCCAGTGATATGTACACATAAGAATAACAAATACAAATGTAAACAAACTGATTAAACAACAACAACAAAAAAAACATTTCCTACCATCTCCATGAAATAATGTTTGGCATTGCTAAGAATTGTTTTCTGGATTATACTTGAGAAAACAGGCTTTTATATTATAAACAGAAAATAACTGCCCTGCCAGGTGTGGCTCAGTGAATTGAGCACTGTCTGCAAGTCAAAGGGTCACTGGTTCGATTCCCAGTCAGGGCACATGCCAGAGTTGAAGGCCAGGTCCCCAGTACAGGGAACATGAGAGGCAAGCACACATTGATGTTACTCTCTCTCTCTTCACCTCTCTAATAAATAAATAAACAATTTTTTTAAATATGGTAGATATAGATAATTAGGTTGAATATGCTGCTGAATAACAAAGTTAGTTTAAGTACATTTACGTCACCATTAATTTGAAATTCAAGTGCCTTATTTTTATTGAAAGTTTAAAGACAATTTTAGGTTAATATTTTCAACATATGTTTTTAAATTAAATTATTAAAAATAATAAAGAAATAACTCATATAGCCTTCATGCAATTTCTCCTAGTGGTAACAGCTTATCAACAATAGTAGACTATCACAGCCAGGATAGCAGTGACATTGATATAATCTACCAACGTTATTTAGACGTCCCTGGTTTTATCTGCACTCATGTGTGTTTCTCTTTAGCTCTGTCCAGTTTTATAACATGCACCTTTCATGTATTCACCACCATAGGCAACATCTGGAACAGTTCTATGACCTCAAGAGGCCCTCATGTCACCCTTTTGTGCTCATACCCCCTGTTGCCATCTCTGACTCCTCACCCCTAATGCCTTGCAATTACTAGCATTCTCCATGCATAAAGTATTGTTATTTTAGTAATTTATATAAATAAAATATATAGTATGGAACCTTTTAAGATTGCCTTTTTTAACTCAGCACAATCCTGGGCATACCTACCCAAGTTTTTGCCTGTTATCGACAGTTCTATTTATTTGTTTATTTATTTTGCTGAAAAGCATTCCATGGTATGCACATTCCAGATCTCTTATTTTTAATAATAGAACTTTATTTTAATTACTGTTTAGATAGAAATAAATTTCCTGAGTTTATTCCAAATATTTTAAATTTTCTTTTCCAAAGTTTTTCAGTCATTTAGTTTTAGTGTATGAGTTTTGTACTGGTACTTAGAATTTTCTTGGGATAGGTTTGAGTGAGGACAATTTTAAACCATATTGAATAGATTAAATCATAGATTTCTAAACCATGGAAGATGGAGAGCAATGCTGTGGATATTGTTCAGTCCCCTTCTCTGTCCCTATTCCCACTTTTCCAACTAGGTGTGAAGACTACAATGTTAAATTTTCTTTTCCTTTTTAAAAGTAAGAGAGGGAGTATTTGTTACCTAAAAGATGTTTATACTATTTGTTATAAATATGAATAAAAGGTATATTAGTTAATATTATGTGAAAAATGACCTAATTGAATAAAAAATTTAAATAATGGTAGTCATCTTAATCAGAATTTTCCCAATTGCAAAAATGAAGAGCTTATATAAAGAGTCAGGGAAAAGTAACTTAATTGTTGTTAGTATGGAAAATAATATAATAAATAATAAATAATAAGAATAAACTCTGTGTTTCACATATTCTCAACTATAAATCTACTTTTACCCCACCATGTGGTTAAAAATGAGGCAATAACCAAGATGTTTTGTCAAACAAAACATGTCAAACAAAACAAATGATTCTCAAGTACAATAGTTGTTATATCTTGTTCATTTTTTTCTTTCACATTATCTTTGGCATCATACATAATCTTCAGATAAAAATGAAAAGTTATAATTTATTGAGTTAATTCTGTGTCAGAAACTTTACTGACAGTTTTCACAAAATCTCTATGAGAAAGCAATTTTATGTTTATTTTTACAGATATTATAATACAAGTTCAGAACAGTTCTGGAACACAAATATAATGAAGTATATAGTTTTTTTTTTAAATTATACCTATCAAGATTAACATTTAGTTTTTCTACTACTATTAGAACATATACAAGTTATATAAATTCTCTTGAACTCCAATTTTCTCATCTGTATCATGGGGCTAAAAATACTGATCTATAAAATTCATCATATATAGGTTTATATATATATAAATAGGGTAATATATGTGTTAAGTATACATAAATATATGTATGTGTGTATATACACACACACACGACACTCAGGATATTGCCTGAATGACTTCAGTTCTTAGAATTTAAAATAATTTTTAAAATCATGAATATTTTAAATTAAATTTAATTAATAAATAATATTTAAAAGATAATAGCCAGAAGATTGCCGAGAACTTTAAGTGTAGATCTACCTATACATCAGCCTAACTTAGGTTTAGTTGCAGTAATGACTCACTCTAAATCTTGGTAGCTAGAAATAACACAGGATTGTTTACTCCTGTTGCTACATGTTTACCTTGGGTCGGCATGTGTTTTCTGCTCATCGAAGTCACTTAGAAATATAGTTTAATGGTGCTTACAACATTTTGAATGTCACTAGTCGCTATACCACAGAAAAAGTGATTTAAAGAAGCACTTATTGTCTATTATTACTGTCTACAAATGACTCCTCACTTTTGTTCATATTTTATTGCTAAAAGCAAATTATATAACTACATCTGAAATCAAGAGACAGAGAAGTGCTCTCTTATCACGTAGCCAGAATGTAAAAAAGCACTGGTAGTTTTGTTAATAGTCTTAATACCCTTTTTTCATTACACTGTAATAACTTCACAAATTCTTTCTATTTCTCTCTTTTTCAGCCTACTGACAAAGATGTGGAAAATTACTAATTCCCATGTGGAACATTTTGTGGACACTAAAAATGATGGGAAAGGTAACTTTTTAAAAAAGAACGAAATTATATTTCCCTTCTTCACCTCACATATATGTATATCTATCTATATACTCATTCTTAAAACCAAGATTGAGCCCCTAATTTGAGCCCCTAATAATCGCTAGATTACTCAGCATTGTCATGTCGCAGGTCAGTGCAGGTCATATTAACTGCATCACCTCAGTAGAAAAAGGGAGACAAAAAGTGCAATCCAGTTTCTAGTGAAACAACTGGAAGAAAAACAAATGACAAAACCCCAAAATATATATTTAAAGTAGTAATTATGCTTAGCCAACAAAAATGATGTGAAATAAAAACCATTTTTCTTTAAATCACTCACTGTCGACTACCAGTTCAGTGTTGAAAATGACATCCTTGTCAGGCTACCTGACAATAAAAGTCACAGTGCGTCTAAGTGGAATCTTACTGAAAACTCTGCAACCGAGAGCTAATTAGTGTATTGGCAAAGTTGTCCACTAAGACATATATATCTATATAATCAGTGGGAAATAAATTAGGGTAGATTTTGGGAATACATGAATACAATTTGGTGTCACACATACTCATGCACATCTCCTTTATCTCACACTTTTGAGGAACTATTAAAAGTCATTGCTTTAATGCGCCACTTTTACTTGATAAATGGAGCTAAAATGTGTTCATGCAAAACAATTCATTATTTTATTTAAATATGTGATATATGCCTAGCTATAAGAACTAGCATAAGTCTGTACATAAAATTTGAAATCTACTCAGAACACACAGACAGTGCTTGATTACGGTATCTCAAAGGACTTGAATAGGAGATTTAAATTCCTTGATTGGCAAAGGTGCTGAACACAAGCAGGAGAAGATGAAGCACGTGGAGCTGAGAGTAACGGCGGGGATTTTCGCTGGCGAGCTGAGTGCCTTAGATTCCAGCACACACAATCACTAACAAATGCAAAAAGACCCGGAGGATGCAACTGAGACCATTCTCTACTGACCTTTTAGTCACAAGTGCTCATTCAGTGATTACTGATAGCTTTGCACTTTAGATATATTTTTAATCAAAAAACTTTATGAAATAGTAATATCCCAGGTGTAAGGAAGAAGAACCTTACTTAGAGAAGATAAGCAACTTATTCAAGATCTGAAGTGAGTAGTAATTTTAATTCAAGTTTCCATACAAGCTGCAGTCAGGCTGTTGTTTCAGGAATGCTCCCAGGCCTTTGATCCCTCAAGACTTAGAAATCTGATGAACTCTGAGTAGGAAAACTCTTATTTTTTTTCCAATTTTCAGCTAAGCTGTAGCCATAATTATAGTCATAAAAGCCTTGAAGACGGTTAGGAAAGCACAGTGTGATAGACAGAATAATACTCCCCCCACCAAGACAGTCACATTGTGTTTCTCAGAAACTGCAATATATATTACATGGCAAGAAGTGTTTTGCAGCTGTGTTAGGTTAAGGCTCTGTAGATGGTAGATTGCTATCCTGGTCAGCCCAATGTAGACATAAGTGTCCTTACAAGGGGAAGGTGGGAGAGTCACAGAGAGGGGCCTGTGACAACAGAAGCGGAGGTTGGAACGAGAAGCTTTCAAGATGGGCTTAGGCATCATACGCTGTGTCGTAGGGGACCCCTGGACACTGGAAGCAGATTCTAAAGCTGCAGAAGGACTTCAGCTTTACTGACACCAGATTTTAACACATGAGAGGCATTGGGGATTCTGACCTCCAGAACTGTTAGATGATACACTGTGTTTTTAACGGCTAGGTTTCTGGCAATCTGTTACATCAGCAATAGGAAACTAATACACATAGCTCGTCAAAATCTCAATTTATCCCGTAAAGCCTTAACTTACTGTCCTCCATCCTCACAAAGGTCCTCATAAATAAAAATAGAATACAGCACTGAGGTCAAGATTCAGAAGCAAGTTTTTGTTTAGTAAAAAAAAAAAAAAA